>CALYLW010001731.1:0-99241 GCA_944989445.1 Ampullaceana balthica | reverse complement strand
TTGGTGGGTGTTCATATTTAATATTGATTTAAATGCGCTGTGAATATAAAACGCGTTGTCTTTTTTTTTAAAATGCACCTTGAAGATAAAGTGTGTTAATTATTTTGAATTTCGCCAATGGCGCATAATTAATAGTACACTTTTCACAAAATATCTTGAATATTTAGTTTTTTATAGCGCTAAGGGATCTCTTAAGGGACCACCTTTAGAAGGGGTGTCTGTAGGGGCATCCTATTCAGTTTCTGATATGCGCCGATAACTTTAGTTACAGTGTTAATAATTACATTTTTGATAAGTCTTATTTAAATAAAAGAGGAAAAAAAAATAAACAAATCATATTTAAACTTGACTTGATAATTAACTGAAACATGTAAATGTAAGTCAACAAATATTTTTTTTACCAAACGTGTTTATAAAATTGAATTTTTTGTTTAGAACATGTTTTACTATATGTTTTCCAAAATTAGACAGAATCTCAGACTCTTTTAGAAGTAGTTTTTCATTTTCCGAATGAAACATAAGTGACGCCGGGTATATTGGCTAGTATCGTGTATTTGTTTAAGTGACGCCGGGTATATTGGCTAGTATCGTGTATTTGTTTAAGTGACGCCAGGTATATTGGCTAGTATCGTGTATTTGTTTAAGTGACGCCGGGTATATTGGCTAGTATCGTGTATTTGTTTAAGTGACGCCGGGTATATTGGCTAGTATCGTGTATTTGTTTAAGTGACGCCGGGTATATTGGCTAGTATCGTGTATTTGTTTAAGTGACGCCGGGTATATTGGCTAGTATCGTGTATTTGTTTAAGTGACGCCGGGTATATTGGCTAGTATCGTGTATTTGTTTAAGTGACGCCGGGTATATTGGCTAGTATCGTGTATTTGTTTAAGTGACGCCGGGTATATTGGCTAGTATCGTGTATTTGTTTAAGTGACGCCGGGTATATTGGCTAGTATCGTGTATTTGTTTAAGTGACGCCGGGTATATTGGCTAGTATCGTGTATTTGTTTAAGTGACGCCGGGTATATTGGCTAGTATCGTGTATTTGTTTAAGTGACGCCGGGTATATTGGCTAGTATCGTGTATTTGTTTAAGTGACGCCGGGTATATTGGCTAGTATCGTGTATTTGTTTAAGTGACGCCGGGTATATTGGCTAGTATCGTGTATTTGTTTAAGTGACGCCGGGTATATTGGCTAGTATCGTGTATTTGTTTAAGTGACGCCGGGTATATTGGCTAGTATCGTGTATTTGTTTAAGTGACGCCGGGTATATTGGCTAGTATCGTGTATTTGTTTAAGTGACGCCGGGTATATTGGCTAGTATCGTGTATTTGTTTAAGTGACGCCGGGTATAATGGCTAGTATCGTGTATTTGTTTAAGTGACGCCGGGTATATTGGCTAGTATCGTGTATTTGTTTAAGTGACGCCGGGTATATTGGCTAGTATCGTGTATTTGTTTAAGTGACGCCGGGTATATTGGCTAGTATCGTGTATTTGTTTAAGTGACGCCGGGTATATTGGCTAGTATCGTGTATTTGTTTAAGTGACGCCGGGTATATTGGCTAGTATCGTGTATTTGTTTAAGTGACGCCGGGTATATTGGCTAGTATCGTGTATTTGTTTAAGTGACGCCGGGTATATTGGCTAGTATCGTGTATTTGTTTAAGTGACGCCGGGTATATTGGCTAGTATCGTGTATTTGTTTAAGTGACGCCGGGTATATTGGCTAGTATCGTCTATTTGTTTAAGTGACGCCGGGTATATTGGCTAGTATCGTGTATTTGTTTAAGTGACGCCGGGTAAATTGGCTAGTATCGTGTATTTGTTTAAGTGACGCCGGGTATATTGGCTAGTATCGTGTATTTGTTTAAGTGACGCCGGGTATATTGGCTAGTATCGTGTATTTGTTTAAGTGACGCCGGGTATATTGGCTAGTATCGTGTATTTGTTTAAGTGACGCCGGGTATATTGGCTAGTATCGTGTATTTGTTTAAGTGACGCCGGGTATATTGGCTAGTATCGTGTATTTGTTTAAGTGACGCCGGGTATATTGGCTAGTATCGTGTATTTGTTTTTGTTTTTTGTTTAATAAAGTACAAACCCGAGAGCCTGAAGAAAAAAAACTATTCTCCAATTATAGCCAAACACAAACAATAGTTTCAACCAAGCAAACTGAATTCTCACCCCTTGGCAATCATACCCCGGAAATGATGACGTAACAGCGGCTTATCAAATGTCAGGGCTTTAAAACCTTTAATAAACACTCGGCGGTCAAACCGTGAGCACGGGGCTTCTCAAGCGATTAGAAAGATGAGCTCGGCAGGGCACTGATGGCTGCCTCGGGAAAGCACTGTGTCTGTCTTTGTTTTATTATTATTTTTTTTTCAATTCTTTTTTTTAAAGGGGCGTCCTCTGCTCCAACCACCCCACCCACTCAAAAACAGGAAACGCCTTCTGTAACTTTATACCAGCAAACTTGTACCTTATTCTTCCACAAATTTCAACTCTGGAATCTGTTAATGGGAGATAAAAAAAATGTCGGATGTATGTCGTCATATAAACTTTGTGGTTTATTTCAAGACTTTGCAGAAAAGAAATACTGTAACCTAAGAAGCTTTAAGCTACGATTCCAGAAACCCAATTTACCAGCGGGCGGCGTGGTGTGTCTCTCGTTTTTAGCTCGAGAACCGCCGATGAAACCGAATGGAAACGTAACTCTGCGAGCAGGAACTGAGTTTGTTGTAAGTCGACACTGTTATGAGAGCTGTGACCTTTCCTTTGTAGTTTCCATCGTCGGGTACTACGTGGGGGCGGGGGGGGGGCTGTTTGCATGGCAGATAGCGCCGTGTGATTGTAGAAAGGTTGGGGGGGGGGCACAGATTTGGTGTTCCCGGCATGAGGATTAAAGATTTGTTTAAGACCCGATCATCGGAGACCAATAATCGGAGGGGAGGGAATAAATGCGATACAGACTCGCCTTTCCCTTCCCCCCTATAAAGCGGATAATGGTTATGTCCCGTGTCGGCTCGGCTCGATCAGATAAAGAGGTGTCGTCGGGAAAGATGGAGATAAGTGGAGGCAGGAGGAAGACTGGACGATGCTGAGATCAATATGAGAGGACACCGTTGAGAGTATACGTATGTTACATTCATCGCTCGGTTGGAGTATAGGTTTACACTATAACAGTATGCGGTGGGTCACAGAACCACGAAAGGTTATGATGATATGGGTAGGGCATGATACGTATCGTACTGGCAGGGTCTATTTTTTAGTGTATTGGTTTTATTGTAGTTCATGAACGGATGCATTTGGTGTTGATTGTTGAAAATATTGGGACAAGCCTTTACAGACTGGGGATTTTTGCCTTTACAGACTGGGGATTTTTGCCTTTACAGACTGGGGATTTTTGCCTTTACAGACTGGGGATTTTTGCCTTTATAGTCTAGGGATTTTTGCCTTTACAGTCTGAGGATTTTTTTTTCAGCACGTTATTGGGGATGCTCTCGATACTTCCCGTATGTTTCACTGTTTGCCTTTTCACGTCATCTGCTTTCACTTGTGCCCAAATTTATTCACACTTCACCACTCACACGCACCCTCCCACACTCTCCGAACACGCAGACTCCCCACTTCACACACTTCATCTACGCAGGTCAACAGAAGGATATCGTCGCATGTGGCCGGCCGGCTACCTTTTCGTGTTAGCGGTTCCACACTTTTCAGATCCTCAGTCGCTGCTCATTAGACATATAGCTCACACTAGGAATCATTTTGATCTGTGGGTGATCTGGATCGATATATAATTTTTTTTGTTATTGATTAAAATTAAAATGTTTACGATGCAGGTTTGAGACAAACGAGGTGCGTATTATATAACTGCACAAATCATCGCTATCAGTCAGAGTGTATATGACAGTCTGTAAGACGAAAGGTGGTGTGTGTGTGGGGGGGGGGTGGGGGCGATGACTCAACTTCTATTTCATGAGCCTCCTATCCCACGGTCCCATCCCGCCCCACGTAAATATCCACTTCATGTTTGGCAAGTCAATCATTTTTTAAAATTTAATTTTAATATATTTATTTTGTATCTACGAATCATGTGGCCCGACAATTGTCGCCAATCCCCGCGAGTTGTTGATGATCTCTTGCACGGCGAGCATCATGGACTGACATCAAGATGTTTCCATCGAACATTTCACTGACATCGTACATACCGAACTCGGTACGAACACTTGTTTTTCCACGTACAAACTAATCGAATCTGCAGAAACTAATCGAACCGTTTCATTACCGTTGAGTGTATTTCCAGCGGGCGTGAATAAATAAATATTTGTAAACACATTAAAACCGTTTACCCAGAATGCAGGTCTCCATTCTGTGGTTGCTGTCCAGTGTAACATGCGGACAGCTCGGGGCGATGTTTTGTTATTTACCGACATGAAATGATCTCCCATCGTCTGGCCAGTGTTGAGCAAATATGGCGTGTGTCCAAACAGAACAAAAATTGAAAGGAATTGCGCTTTTTTAAAAGGATGTTTGAGATATGTGCCGAAACGTAGAGACAAACCATACGGACATTTGAAATCTGTTGAAAATGTTTACTAATGTCTCATTGGTGATATACATTTGAGTTTCTGTTTTTTAACTATGAATAAATAAAGTTTAGTATTATTAATTCTTAGAAGTAATGTTATAACATGATTATTTTATGTAAATGAATGCCTCTCAAAATAAAGATTAATACAAAACTGACAAGAGTGTAGCACCATTAGTTAAATAATTAAACCCTGAAACACTAGAGGATAGAAGAACAAAGAGCAAAGTAGAAATAGTACAAAGGCAATTAGCTTGGAAAATACAACACAAAGATAACCCAATACAACACTCAGACATGAGGATAAAAATACTTCCTATTCCGCATGCAAGAACAAACACAAATTCTCGTTCTTCCCGTCCGGAATTCGGACGTGGAATGGGTTGCCCGAGGAAACCAGGAAAACCAACACTATATCAACACTGAAAACTCTAATAAAAATGCAAGACTATACATAAACCACGGATAAGAGTAGGACGAAATAATCTTCTTATAGAAGGAGCGTGTGTAACAGATGGGATAGAAGATAATAAATATGCTTATGTAGAAATTAGAGGTATATAACATAATTATAGCGGCTGGATAGCGAAGTCAATAGTGCGCTCGCCTCAAAAATAAAAATATATTGATAAATGACTATTGCTAGAAAGTCCTCCGCTGGCCTGGAGAGGAGATGGGCGCCGCCAAGGTCTACCAAGCCCCGAGAAAGTTATTATGGAAACATAAGAACCCCCTACGACCACGAGGTTATGGGACGTACGGACGGACACACACACACACACACACACACACACACACCACACACACCACACACACACCACACACACACACCACACACACACACACACACACCACACACCACACACACGAGGCTGCTGGTAGGAAACTTCTCACATTTGAATTTTGTTTTTGTTCATTTTACAAGCTTTTATTTAACTCACACTGTTTGTATGTTGTATCCGTCAAATCTTGTAACGTAAAATTAAACCACTTCTGATGGTCCTAGAGATCTCAAAATTTTACCACAGATAGATCTTGGATGACAATACATTGTATCAAAATTTCAGATCGATCGAATGTACCGTAATTAAATAAATGCATTTTTACGTTTATCTTTATATATAATCTGTATCCGTGCTATTCTTGACTTTCACGTGAATGTCACCGGAGTTCACAACCAGCCATGGATGACGACATTCCAGGTGTTAAACAGCTCAGTAATTCGAAACTAAATCTAAATTGACATGATAATACAAGAGGAACAACTGGTATTTGTGTAGCCTAGTTGGCCCAATTGTTAGCTTAATGGATTTTCGACCTGGAGGTACTGGGTTCAATTTTCAGTTGGGGAAACTGTTATTTTTTAAATACATAAATTTGTAATTAATAATCTATCTTTTTACCACTATCACATTTAAGTTATAGACAACGAAGTTTGACTAATTAAATTGAGTTGATTATGTCAAAAAATTGATTAAAAAATTGTGTTACTAAAAAGTAGAAAATAAAATATTTAAAAAATCTTTTTTTAAAAGGACACGCTTTTATTTACATATAGAAAGTGCACTAAAAAGAAGAAAATAAAAATTTTCAATCCGTGAACCTATCGACTGCACATAAAAGCGTGGGGCCCTCATCACAACTCGCAATCATGTACAAAGCTGCGAAACATAAATACAAATTTATATGAATATTAATAAACATTTAAAGTTTCACAACTTTGATCATATATATGCTAATATCATATTAATTAGAAAAATTTATCTATATGCAAAAGAGTAGTTGCAATAAGAAATGAGTTGTGATGGGCGCCCCACGCTTTTATGTGCAGTCGATAGGTTCACGGATTGAACATTTTTATTTTCTTCTTTTTAGTGCACTTTCTATATGTAAATAAAAGCGTGTCCTTTTAAAAAAAGATTTTTTAAAAATTATTTCATTTCAACACTGTCGTATTTTTAGCAATAAAAATTTGCAGACGTGTTTCTTTTGAAAAAAAAAGTTGCCTTAAAAAGTTCTTACTTTATCTTCTGTAAGTGTAAGGGATCTGTTGTTGCGTTTGGCTGGATAATTTTGTGGATGACGGTGTTGGGGAGGGATTGTTGAAGCAAGCATAAAATAATCCGTTTTTTTCGTGGATGAGTGCAATAAGCAATAGTTAATAATGTAAGTTACAAAAAACAGATTTAAAGAATGAAATTTCAAGGAAGAGAAGAAAAAAGGGAGATAGCAAAATATTTAAATACATTTTTAAAAAAACAACACATTTTCAATCAACGCTACCAAAACTTTTATGTAAAACAAGTTCACCCACGTACTTAAGTCTGTGCACGCCCCTGAACTACATAGGTATTCCAATATTACACCAGGTTTCAAATGAACAATAAGAGTAAAAGAAAATTTTTAAAATTGTACGAATCCAATGGACTATCACTAGTTGTATAGTCTCATCAGTAATTTTATTTTCCATGCTATAGGTCAGTGGTCCCCAACCTGGGGTCCACTGCCACAGGCTATAGGGTCAGTCATTTCTAAGATCAGAAAGAGTCACGTCGCATTAAGTATTGTTACTTTTTTAAAACACAATTTTCGTGTAACAATGTTTTTATGGATGCAAATAGGATTTGCAATTTGTTTGAGAATTTTTTAGCAATAAAATGTTGTTATCTTTGAAGCCAACAAAGCTGATTAAAGTTAGCGAAGAAAAATATGCCATGAGGTGGTCAAACGGAAAACCACCGGGAATTCAATTAATATTATAAAGAAAGTTAAAAGCGGACCTTCTATTAATATATTTCCACCGTTAAAGGGAAAGGTCTATTGAATGTAACATTTCATCAAAATGTCATAAAATTGATAAATAAGCTGAAGTTGTGTAAAATTAATTGTATCAAAAGTGTTTTTAAAGTACATGTACATTTGTCTATTAATATTTTTACCATTTGTGAACAACATTTTAGTAAATTAGAAATTAACTCATTAGTTTTAACCAATCGGACTCGTTTAATTTTTTTAATTTTTTTTTCTTTCTGATTTCGGGTATGTACCAGGTAGACTTAAAGTCATTATCGGGTATGCGGTTGGTTCAGTATCCGGCTCGGTCCTACTTATTGCCTCTGCATTTCAAATCCCCATGGATTCCTCTCCCCTTGTTTTGGCAGCTTTAACGCCCTCGAGCTCGTCTCGTCTGTTCAGGTCTCCTTGAGGGCGGCCATCTTGAATATCTGGTATTGGGTATCCCCCCCACCTCCATCCCCCACTCTCCTCTTCTATTCGACGTTTTATTATTTATTATTTTCACGTAATCTCTTTTACTCTTCCTCCCTCTCTGCCTATCCGCTTTTCCTCTTTTTTTGTTTTCACTCCCTTCTGTAAAAACCTCTCAAAATCAGTTTCATTGTGATTGACGTTTGCGTAATAAAGTGAAGCCAGGTATACGTAATTTAGCACAAAGTCAGATTTCTCTGTTTATTTTGATCTCACTATATGTACCAAGTACAAATTGTGACTTCTCTGTTTATTTTGATCTCAATACATCTTAAATTTTCAACCGAAAGTATTTCCTTATTCTGTGTAAATCCCCATTCTTTTAGATTATAAACCGTTAAGTCTGCTAACCTAATTGAAAAGCCATTGCTCATTTCTCTTGGCCATCTGCGTATTGATGATGATGAACTTGCGTGCCACATAACTTGCGTGCCACATATGGCACGCGTGCCATGGGTTCCTATTCTATTATGTGACTGGTATTGAGTAAAAAGAAATTTGGTTGCGAAAAAAAAACAACAACTCGATCAGCTCGTAGCAAAATATTCTCGTCTCAATGTGAGGTCATGCGCGGAAACATTGCTTGTTTATAATGTCGTTTTTTGTGTTAATTAAAAAAAATATTTCAGGTCTGGATTTTGTTCCCAGCGTTAAAGGTAACATTTACTGGCTCAGGATGTTGACTGTAGTGAAGCTTGAGAAAATTTGATATGACAGGCTTCGGTAAATGTTCAGAGAATTTGAGGAGAAATGTTTGAAATGAAGATTGACATTCGATGAACGCGGATGTCAAAATTAATTATAAATGAAAACGTGTTTTTATTATTTTTTTCAATTTCGAGTTCAAAACGAGAAAATAACGTTAAAAGAATTGTTTTAAAAAAACTGCTTCATGTTCAGAGATGTGTTATTATTAGCTGTTCTTTTTGAATGGATTATGTAAAATATTCAATTAAATTTTCTGTTGGTGGACTTCCTCGTCTGTTTACAAAATATATCACAATCTTGGCTATTGGCTAGACCCTTTTAAGAATATACTTGTTCGATTTCTTACTGGAAACGATTATATCAAAGCAAATTGTTTTTTAATTTAATGAAAGATATATTTGAATTATGAGTTTTATTGTATAAGAATTTTAAAAAAAAATAAATGCCATTTATAAAATAATTTCGTTTTCTATCTATACATGAATGTTGTTTATTTTTTAACTGTTGGGTCGGGGTGCGCATTTACAACCATATCTATAAATAATTTGTAAATATGAGACCAAGCTTCATGAAATGCTTAAACATATTTTATTTTAAATATTCCTATTATTCTCAAAATGTGGATTCAAAATCACCCACATTCTTTTAAAGAGACCTTTTAACTTAAAAGAAATAAAAAATTTATTCCCCCCCCCCAAAAAAAAACAAACAAAAAACTTTCAAGTTCCCCCTCCCTTTCGTTAAGTCAACGAGCCAGATAGTTCCACCCCCCCCCCTTTTTTCTGTTGTTAAGCCACCGAACCAGATAGTACCATTAAGTAGACTGACATTTGATCAAATCTCCTAAAGGCTCTTTGGTCTGAGCCCCTTTACCTTTCTCCTTCGTCTGTCAGACGCCAGGCACATTGCCACTTACCATTTCGTTCTTGCTGTTAGCTTTCACAAAATCTCCGCCTGCCTCCTTCACCCCATTCTTTGCCTCCCTCCTTCACCCCGCACTCTCCGCCTTCCTCCTTCAGCCCACACTCTCCGCCTCCTTCCTTCACCCCACACTCTCCGCCTCCTTCCTTCACCCCACACTCTCCGCCTCCCTCCTTCACCCCACACTCTCCGCCTCCCTCCTTCACCCCCCACTCTCTGCCTCCCTCCTTCACCCCCACACTCTCCGCCTCCCTCCTTCACCCCACACTCTCCGTCTCCCTCCTTCACCCACACTCTCCGCCTCCCTCCTTCACCCCACACTCTCCACCTGCCTCCCTCACCTCATTCTTTGCCTCCCTCCTTCACCCCATTCTTTGCCCCCCTCCTTCACCCCTACACTCTCCGCCTCCCTCCTTCACCCCACTCTCTCTCCCTCCTTCTTTTCTCTATAACTCCCGCTCCATGTGCCCTCTCCCCCGCGGTTAGCCTATGATTTAAATAAGTTGTATCACGTTTGTGTTCTCTTATAGATTAAGACTGAAATTTTTTCAATCACACAGAGAAAGTAATATTTAATTATAAAAGTCTAAAGATGAATAATTTTTAAAATCCCAATTTTTAAAATGGAAAAAGTAAACGAAAGGAACGAATAACGAAACAAAGACCAATTGTCTTACAAGACATTTTTAGAAACTCAGGACAGTTTGAACATTATTTCGTAGCGTTTTAAAACGTTATTTCCATTTTAAAAAAAAATATGTGAATGTATTAAAGGTAAAAAACTAACAACACTCTAATTCTCTTGGGTAATTTTGACAACTAAACACAAAGACTGTAAATTAGAGCACTTATTCTTCCCTCTCGACTCTCGCTGCCCTCAACCGACCCTCGTTGTTTGATAAACAGTCAACGAGTGTTTTTGTTGGTGGTTCAGGGATAGAGCGTTTATAATGGAGTTTTAATGGACGCGAGCTCTGGGGGAACTGTGGCTGGTGGACATTACCCTGGCCGGCGTGCTGTTTGTTGGGGAGTGCGGTGGAGGGGTTGAGCTGAAGACGTTGCTGAATTAAACAACCGTGAACAAATTAGGGATGATAAGAAAATCATCTTATTTTTTTCCCCTCGTCGGTTTGGATATATTTTTAGTTCAGGCGCACCGCGTGCACTTATTGAATTCATGTTAATGAAATTGTAATGACGTAAACTATTTTGTAATAGTTATTTTTAAACCACTGTGTCTATTACTATTGTTTTGTGTTGTCATTGTCAATATAAAAAAAATAGATGTCTGTGTGGGAGGATTGGGGGGGGGGTTGCGGCTGTCTACCCTGTACGTGAGGAGGGGGGGGGGTTGCGGCTGTCTACCCTGTACGTGAGGAGGGGGGGTTTGCGGCTGTCTACCCTGTACGTGAGGAGGGGGGGGTTTGCGGCTGTCTACCCTGTACGTGAGGAGGGGGGGGTTTGCGGCTGTCTACCCTGTACGTGAGGAGGGGGGGGTTTGCGGCTGTCTACCCTGTACGTGAGGAGGGGGGGTTTGCGGCTGTCTACCCTGTACGTGAGGAGGGGGGGTTTGCGGCTGTCTACCCTGTACGTGAGGAGGGGGGGGTTTGCGGCTGTCTACCCTGTACGTGAGGAGGGGGGGGTTTGCGGCTGTCTACCCTGTACGTGAGGAGGGGGGGGGTTGCGGCTGTCTACCCTGTACGTGAGGAGGGGGGGGGTTGCGGCTGTCTACCCTGTACGTGAGGAGGGGGGGGGGTTGCGGCTGTCTACCCTGTACGTGAGGAGGGGGGGGGTTGCGGCTGTCTACCCTGTACGTGAGGAGGGGGGGGGTTGCGGCTGTCTACCCTGTACGTGAGGAGGGGGGGGGTTGCGGCTGTCTACCCTGTACGTGAGGAGGGGGGGGGTTGCGGCTGTCTACCCTGTACGTGAGGAGGGGGGGGGTTGCGGCTGTCTACCCTGTACGTGAGGAGGGGGGGGGTTGCGGCTGTCTACCCTGTACGTGAGGAGGGGGGGGGTTGCGGCTGTCTACCCTGTACGTGAGGAGGGGGGGGGTTGCGGCTGTCTACCCTGTACGTGAGGAGGGGGGGGGTTGCGGCTGTCTACCCTGTACGTGAGGAGGGGGGGGGTTGCGGCTGTCTACCCTGTACGTGAGGAGGGGGGGGTTGCGGCTGTCTACCCTGTACGTGAGGAGGGGGGGGGTTGCGGCTGTCTACCCTGTACGTGAGGAGGGGGGGGGTTGCGGCTGTCTACCCTGTACGTGAGGAGGGGGGGGGTTGCGGCTGTCTACCCTGTACGTGAGGAGGGGGGGGGTTGCGGCTGTCTACCCTGTACGTGAGGAGGGGGGGGGTTGCGGCTGTCTACCCTGTACGTGAGGAGGGGGGGGGTTGCGGCTGTCTACCCTGTACGTGAGGAGGGGGGGGTTGCGGCTGTCTACCCTGTACGTGAGGAGGGGGGGGTTGCGGCTGTCTACCCTGTACGTGAGGAGGGGGGGGGTTGCGGCTGTCTACCCTGTACGTGAGGAGGGGGGGGGTTGCGGCTGTCTACCCTGTACGTGAGGAGGGGGGGGGTTGCGGCTGTCTACCCTGTACGTGAGGAGGGGGGGGGTTGCGGCTGTCTACCCTGTACGTGAGGAGGGGGGGGGTTGCGGCTGTCTACCCTGTACGTGAGGAGGGGGGGGGTTGCGGCTGTCTACCCTGTACGTGAGGAGGGGGGGGGTTGCGGCTGTCTACCCTGTACGTGAGGAGGGGGGGGGTTGCGGCTGTCTACCCTGTACGTGAGGAGGGGGGGGGTTGCGGCTGTCTACCCTGTACGTGAGGAGGGGGGGGGTTGCGGCTGTCTACCCTGTACGTGAGGAGGGGGGGGGTTGCGGCTGTCTACCCTGTACGTGAGGAGGGGGGGGGTTGCGGCTGTCTACCCTGTACGTGAGGAGGGGGGGGGTTGCGGCTGTCTACCCTGTACGTGAGGAGGGGGGGGGTTGCGGCTGTCTACCCTGTACGTGAGGAGGGGGGGGGTTGCGGCTGTCTACCCTGTACGTGAGGAGGGGGGGGGTTGCGGCTGTCTACCCTGTACGTGAGGAGGGGGGGGGTTGCGGCTGTCTACCCTGTACGTGAGGAGGGGGGGGGTTGCGGCTGTCTACCCTGTACGTGAGGAGGGGGGGGGTTGCGGCTGTCTACCCTGTACGTGAGGAGGGGGGGGGTTGCGGCTGTCTACCCTGTACGTGAGGAGGGGGGGGGTTGCGGCTGTCTACCCTGTACGTGAGGAGGGGGGGGGTTGCGGCTGTCTACCCTGTACGTGAGGAGGGGGGGGGTTGCGGCTGTCTACCCTGTACGTGAGGAGGGGGGGGTTGCGGCTGTCTACCCTGTACGTGAGGAGGGGGGGGGTTGCGGCTGTCTACCCTGTACGTGAGGAGGGGGGGGGTTGCGGCTGTCTACCCTGTACGTGAGGAGGGGGGGGGGTTGCGGCTGTCTACCCTGTACGTGAGGAGGGGGGGGGTTGCGGCTGTCTACCCTGTACGTGAGGAGGGGGGGGGTTGCGGCTGTCTACCCTGTACGTGAGGAGGGGGGGGGTTGCGGCTGTCTACCCTGTACGTGAGGAGGGGGGGGGTTGCGGCTGTCTACCCTGTACGTGAGGAGGGGGGGGGTTGCGGCTGTCTACCCTGTACGTGAGGAGGGGGGGGGTTGCGGCTGTCTACCCTGTACGTGAGGAGGGGGGGGGTTGCGGCTGTCTACCCTGTACGTGAGGAGGGGGGGGGTTGCGGCTGTCTACCCTGTACGTGAGGAGGGGGGGGGTTGCGGCTGTCTACCCTGTACGTGAGGAGGGGGGGGGTTGCGGCTGTCTACCCTGTACGTGAGGAGGGGGGGGGTTGCGGCTGTCTACCCTGTACGTGAGGAGGGGGGGGGTTGCGGCTGTCTACCCTGTACGTGAGGAGGGGGGGGGTTGCGGCTGTCTACCCTGTACGTGAGGAGGGGGGGGGTTGCGGCTGTCTACCCTGTACGTGAGGAGGGGGGGGGTTGCGGCTGTCTACCCTGTACGTGAGGAGGGGGGGGGTTGCGGCTGTCTACCCTGTACGTGAGGAGGGGGGGGGTTGCGGCTGTCTACCCTGTACGTGAGGAGGGGGGGGGTTGCGGCTGTCTACCCTGTACGTGAGGAGGGGGGGGGTTGCGGCTGTCTACCCTGTACGTGAGGAGGGGGGGGGTTGCGGCTGTCTACCCTGTACGTGAGGAGGGGGGGGGTTGCGGCTGTCTACCCTGTACGTGAGGAGGGGGGGGGGTTGCGGCTGTCTACCCTGTACGTGAGGAGGAGGGGGGGGTTGCGGCTGTCTACCCTGTACGTGAGGAGGGGGGGGTTGCGGCTGTCTACCCTGTACGTGAGGAGGGGGGGGGTTGCGGCTGTCTACCCTGTACGTGAGGAGGGGGGGGGTTGCGGCTGTCTACCCTGTACGTGAGGAGGGGGGGGGTTGCGGCTGTCTACCCTGTACGTGAGGAGGGGGGGGGTTGCGGCTGTCTACCCTGTACGTGAGGAGGGGGGGGGTTGCGGCTGTCTACCCTGTACGTGAGGAGGGGGGGGGTTGCGGCTGTCTACCCTGTACGTGAGGAGGGGGGGGGTTGCGGCTGTCTACCCTGTACGTGAGGAGGGGGGGGGGTTGCGGCTGTCTACCCTGTACGTGAGGAGGGGGGGGGTTGCGGCTGTCTACCCTGTACGTGAGGAGGGGGGGGGTTGCGGCTGTCTACCCTGTACGTGAGGAGGGGGGGGGTTGCGGCTGTCTACCCTGTACGTGAGGAGGGGGGGGGGTTGCGGCTGTCTACCCTGTACGTGAGGAGGGGGGGGGTTGCGGCTGTCTACCCTGTACGTGAGGAGGGGGGGGGGTTGCGGCTGTCTACCCTGTACGTGAGGAGGGGTGGGGGTTGCGGCTGTCTACCCTGTACGTGAGGAGGGGGGGGGGTTGCGGCTGTCTACCCTGTACGTGAGGAGGGGGGGGGTTGCGGCTGTCTACCCTGTACGTGAGGAGGGGGGGGTTGCGGCTGTCTACCCTGTACGTGAGGAGGGGGGGGGGTTGCGGCTGTCTACCCTGTACGTGAGGAGGGGGGGGGTTGCGGCTGTCTACCCTGTACGTGAGGAGGGGGGGGTTGCGGCTGTCTACCCTGTACGTGAGGAGGGGGGGGGGTTGCGGCTGTCTACCCTGTACGTGAGGAGGGGGGGGGTTGCGGCTGTCTACCCTGTACGTGAGGAGGGGGGGGTTGCGGCTGTCTACCCTGTACGTGAGGAGGGGGGGGGTTGCGGCTGTCTACCCTGTACGTGAGGAGGGGGGGGGTTGCGGCTGTCTACCCTGTACGTCCTTTATATACCCTGAATAACGGGAAGGGATTTTCAGCTAAATGTGATGTTGCTTTAAAGCTAAATGTGATGTTGCTTTAAAGCTAAATGTGATGTTGCTTTAAAGCTAAATGTGATGTTGCTTTAAAGCTAAATGTGATGTTGCTTTAAAGCTGGAAGAGGTGGCGCAAATTTTGTCATGTCGTCTCCGCGAGTAAATAAAACCCTCGCCACGCCACTGCATGGACTGCAGCCCGAGTCCAAAATAGCGTAAGTCTAAGTTTATTAAATCCTTTCTAGTAACACGTGGTGTCTGCTTGATTGTGCGCTTGCTTGCCGAAATAACTTTGGATCGATTTTAACCCCCCTTCCCTGTATGCTGGCGAGCTGAAATTTTGCAGGCACACTCGTGGGGATGATAAAAATGATCTATCAAAATTTCAGATCGATGGAATTTACTGTAATTAAATTAATTACATTTTAAAATATCTCTATTTATCTCTATGTATCATGTTAATTTTTGTGCCAGAGTGTCGTTGTGCGTATTATATTGAACAACCTTTCCTGTCGCGCGGTAAGGTGCGTATTATATTGAACAACCTTTCCTGTCGCGCGGTAAGGTGCGTATTATATTGACGATACTTTTAAAAAATATATTCCCGGTATTAAACATGTTTTACGAGACATAACTAAAATTTTGGATTTTTAAATTGCCCTGCGCTGCGTATTATAATGAACATCTTTTTAGTTATGTCTCGTATATAAAGGATTTACAGTAAACAACTTGGTTTTTTACGTTTTTTATTTTATTTTATGCCTCTCTTCAAAAAATATTTTATTTAATATTTATTCACTTTCTGTATCACCAGCTGTTGTTACCTGCAAGCAACATTGTGGCGCTTCCAACAGGACTTCTAGAAGAACAGCTTCCCTATGTCAAGGCGGCGTCTACACTATTCTAGAGCACGTTTAAACAAGAAAAAAGTTCATACAACTGTCAATCTATTGCTTTGATTGACCTCCACAAACAACTGACCAGGGCGCTAAACAATAATTATAGAGCAAACATCTCAGACTACGTCTGGTCAGCTGGTCTTATTCATCACCTTAACTCCCAGAGACTGTGCAGCACCGCCCCAAAGACTTGTTTCCCTCTCGTCCATGGATTAAAATAATGTGATGTGTAGTGAAGTGCAATCTTCTTGACCTGTCGCCATAGTTATTTCACCATGGGATGTAAGCGAGCGGACTCTGGTAGTCGCCGGTGGTCACCCCTGGTCAAGGGGAACAACCCCTCCGGGCTGGTGGCACTCGTGTTTCTGGTGGCTGCCGCGATGATTGCGGGCACCGAGGCCAACTCGGCAGGTGAGTAACTGCAACTGGTCGTCTGACGTTGTTCGTTAGGAATATTTTATTTGCAACGTGTTTCCGACAATACGTCGCTATTATGCCAAAGTCGACAGTTCCTAGACCAAAAACACAAATATTGACAAAGAAAATCTGAGCATGTGATAAGCAGTCATAGACCCCCCGCCCCCCCCCCTAACTCTCCATATCACAGTCACCATCCACTTTCAGTTATGCTCACTAGAAATCGCTTGTGACAGGCCTGCTTAACAATGGATAACCCAAAAAAACGCGTCCTTGAGCGTGAATACTCGCACACCCACGCAATATGACACATACCAAGATATGGTCTCGGAATATTGAGTTCACTTCCCTGAATGTTATTTTAACAAAGATTATGTGTCGTAGGTGTGTGTAGTCGACTAATGAATGCAGAAAACTATCATTTTAGTGCAATAAACGTATTTTGTGACACATTAAAATACCGATTTTAATACATGTAACATTATGTACAGAACGCTGCGTTCAATGAGTGCGTATAAAAAAAGCATACCCACAGGTTACCAATTGTGATCCTTTATAATCTGCGAAAGAAGCATTGTTTACTCAAGTGTCGTCAACTGTCTGTCTCTCCTATATGTCACGCGGCGCCCACATTTTCTCGTTCATGTCAAAGTCTACTGTAACGTTCATAATAGATATACACATTAAAGTCCGATCCCGGATCCCTCTAATTGTGACAGTTCCATGTCACTCTGCATGCCCCTCAATGACAAGCCGTGGGACCAATTCATATCCAATACTAACGTGGACAACTCCACAAGTGGATCTCTGACTCATTTGTTTAGCCGTGATATATAGTGGAGTGTTTGCTTTTCAATTACATTTTCTAATCTCTCCTGTATTCAACTTGACAATGAACATAGTTGTGTCCTAAGTTCAGCCTCTTGAATCTCAGTTGTTGTTGTTGTTGTTGTTGTTGTTGTTGTTGTTTTTAATAGAGTGAAATTTCCCTAAAACCTAAAAAGTTTAAATTCGTCCACGAATGTCGATTTCGTGAATCATTTTTTGGTGCCCGAGTGTTTGCACGAATCAGTATACTTCATTTCCTTGTTCAAACGTAGTCGAGTTGTCAGCGAAGTAAAAATAGGCTGATGAGCCAGAGGGGTCGTTGTGATGGGATCGCGGAGCTGGGGTTCACGGTCGTCACGTTGGTAGTGAGACTCACCCTGGATAGGGCATGATAATAGTGAGTTCGACTCCGGATAAGTCCTTATAATAGATATCCATAAACCCTGATAATAGATAGTCACAACCCTGGATAAACCCCGATAATAGATAGCCAAACACCCGAATAAGCCCTGATTATAGATAGCCAAATCCCGAATAAGCCCTGATTATAGATAGCCAAATCCCGAATAAGCCCTGATTATAGATAGCCAAATCCCGAATAAGCCCTGATTATAGATAGCCAAATCCCGAATAAGCCCTGATTATAGATAGCCAAATCCCGAATAAGCCCTGATTATAGATAGCCAAATCCCGAATAAGCCCTGATTATAGATAGCCAAATCCCGAATAAGCCCTGATTATAGATAGCCAAAGTGGTCAATGTTCCCACTAAGTCTAAGGTTCGGTGGTCCGTGGGCAAAGTAATAAAAAAAACAACGCGTGCGCAAAGTTGCACACCTTCCATTTTTTGTGCAATATTTTACAAAACTTGCTGCGCGATAATTTTAAACCGCTGCTCGGCGTCAGTTGCATATTTGCTCAGCCGCGCAGCTTAAAGTGAACACGGGGTCGGAGACACGCGGTATTTCCTCGATATCAAATGTAGATCTTTAGCTTATAGTTATTGTTAAGGAGACACTTTACATGTGTAAGTGTAAATTCTCTTTGAACTTGTCAGCAGTCATGAGTGTGTGTGGTATCAACGCATGAGTGTGTGTGGTATCAACGCATGAGTGTGTGTGGTATCAACGCATGAGTGTGTGTGGTATCAACGCATGAGTGTGTGTGGTATCAACGCATGAGTGTGTGGGTATCAACGCATGAGTGTGTGTGGTATCAACGCATGAGTGTGTGTGGTATCAACGCATGAGTGTGTGTGGTATCAACGCATGAGTGTGTGTGGTATCAACGCATGAGTGTGTGTGGTATCAACGCATGAGTGTGTGTGGTATCAACGCATGAGTGTGTGTGGTATCAACGCATGAGTGTGTGTGGTATCAACGCATGAGTGTGTGTGGTATCAACGCATGAGTGTGTGTGGTATCAACGCATGAGTGTGTGTGGTATCAACGCATGAGTGTGTGTGGTATCAACCAATGAGTAGACAGCAAGTGTCCTGTGATGGATTTTTTGTTTTAAGTAGTTTTTTAAAAATTAATTTTAAGTGGTTGGAGGAGTTTGAATTGGAAATTTACATTAAGTGTATGAAACATAACATCCATGCAGACAATGGAATCATATTGAAAGTCACGTTTTGTTATGCCTCTGGTACAAGCAGGGCCGGCCTAATGGAATTGGAGGCCCTAGGCGAAGTGAATTTGGTGGCCCTAAATGTAATCGAAAAATAAAACAATAAATATGGAAAGATTCTTGTGCGAGGCCCCCACAAATGATGAGACAAATCGGAGGCCCTAGGTGGCTGCCTGGTTTGCCTATGCCTAAAGCCGGCCTTGGGTACAGGGGCCCTCAGAACAAGCAGCAATACAATCATAACTACAGGTGAAATTTACCAAATGTTTCTTTGTTACAAAGCCTCGCGTCATTTTAACACAACTGAGCTGATGTTTAAAAACACGAATGAGGTCGATGTATTTTGTTAAAATCTTTATGTAGCAATCCGCCTTTGTGCTCTTTGAAGGAAATATTGTTTGAGTTTTAAAAAAAAATATTTAAATTAATTTCCCATAAACACTGTTGAGAAATATCAAAATGTGTTTTTGCTTTAAAACAGGAGCTAAAAAAAATCATTACCCTATTTTGTTTAAAAAAAGTTACACTATCTACATTAATTCAACATTTTTATGGATTCAATGAAAACAGAGGTTGGGAAAAAAAATATTTATGAGCAAGTTTAGACAAAAATGTTGGTGAAGGTCTTGATCTTTAATATATATAAAAATGTAAATGTTTTATTTTATTGTCATTTAAAATATTTTTAATGAGAATTTCTTGGTATGACGCAGTGTAACAATTTGTCTCTCCTAGTTATATGCTGCGTCCTTGATAAAAAGTCTATTAATTTTTTTCCCTTCAAATTGTTAGTTTTGAGAAATTGTATTTTACATATTATTGACGTAAGTAATATTATTGACGTAAGGAATATTATTGACGTAAGTAATATTATTGACGTAAGTAATATTATTGACGATAAGTAATATTATTGACGTAAGTAATATTATTGACGTAAGTAATATTATTGACGTAAGTAATATTATTGACGTAAGTAATATTATTGACGTAAGTAATATTATTGACGTAAGTAATATTATTGACGTAAGTAATATTATTGACGTAAGTAATATTATTGCGTAAGTAATATTATTGACGTAAGTAATATTATTGACGTAAGTAATATTATTGTCTTTTCAAAGTAAACAAAAAAGATTATACTGTACAGTTCCCGTTTCACTCTCTACCTACTCTAGATGAATTTCCAATTAGATTTAAAAACACCCACTTCTCCGGATATTTGACTACACTTTATTCAGCTGTATTTACCCCGCATGGACATTACCGTAATTCTTTATACGGGAAAACTAATATGGGGAAAATCGACATCCACGGCTATTTCACTTTTTCGTACTAGGTAAACACATTTGTGACTAGGCGTTCAGTGAGAGCTTCATACCTTTGTGCCTCCATCCTATTTCGGCTATTTCCGATAAAAGTCGTATCAAGGCAAACTCCCGACGAAACGGAGACGTCGCGTGTCGTGTCATTAAACCTGTTCACATCCCAAGCACTATCCAAATGTCACTGGGATGTCCCGGATCCAAGGCATTTCCAAAGGCCGCACACATTTTTCTTAGTTACCGTCTAACGACAAACATACTCGCGCTACTACTATAAAGATATTTGACACTAGGGCTTTTTTTAATAATGTAAAATAAAAAAAAACTAGAAGAAAATTGAAAAGAAACTTATCCTTTTTGTCATTTTCAATAACAGAACTAGGGACGAGCTCCTCTTCACAAATTATGTATAACACATTTTATCATATTTCTCTCAACATTTTTTTTTATTTGAAAAAAAAGTAATTAATTAATTAGCTATCTTAAAAAAAACTATTAATAATAAGATACGATTTTTTAAAACAATTTAAGACGAAAATGATCTTTGTTAACAATAAACACAAACACGTGAATACTTTTTCTTTTTTTAATTAAAAAATTAAACGTGCGGAATGTGATACTTGTAAAGTCTTTGGTTCAATAAAAGTATACACACAGTTGAGGAAAGTTTAGTAAACGTATACATAAAGTATGCTTTGTCTTGAGTTAAGTTTAATAAAAAGTATACATACAGTATCCTTATCTTAAGAAAAGTTTAATAAAAGTATACATACAGTATCCTTATCTTAATAAAAGTTTAATAAAAGTATACATACAGTATCCTTATCTTAATAAAAGTTTAATAAAAGTATACATACAGTATCCATATCTTAATAAAAGTTTAATAAAAGTATACATACTGTAATATGGTCTTGTAAACTTATCCTAAAGGTGAAGAAAACATGTATAAAAATACCAATAATTGGGACTGCAAACAGTTTTTTTTATTTTTTCATTTTATTCGTTTTATTTGTGTACTATTTGTTCGTTGAGGAAGGCTCTTTGTCGAAACGTTCGCTGTTTTGTTACGTCCTGTCAGGCTAACTAATACCATTTTTATATGTTATACACTTAATAAAAATACCCCCCTCCTTTCCCCCCGTGGGGTAAAAGGGTTTTTTTGAGTTAGATTAAATCAATGAAAGTTAAAGCCACAATAAAAATGTTGCTGAATGACTATTGGTAAAAAAAAGTCCTCCGCTGACCTGGAGAGGAGATGGGCGCCGCCAAGGTCTACCAAGCCCCGAGAAAGTTCTAATGGAAACATTAGAACCCCCTACGACCACGAGGTTATGGGACGCAAAAAAAAATAATAAATCAATGAATACGTCCGGGTGGGTCAATATGAAACGTATCGACCCCTACAGAATGTGAAGGAAGGGGAGGGGTGGGACTCGGTGAGTAACGAGGAAGGTAAATACATTTTTATCAAGGTTATGAATACCTTGTAACTCGGAGCCGACAGAAAAAAAGATGAAGGTGTGAAGAGTGGAAGAAATTTTTAAAAATATGGAGATATGGAGAGATTTACATTTGATCTGTGGACATAATGTATCTGAAAAGGCCCGCGAGACTCCATCTTGTGGCGCAACTCGTGTCTGAGGTGTTTGTACGGTGCACAGGGGGGTGGCCGAGGGTTGAGCGAGGGATGAAATTCTGTCCGCTGAGAACTGTTTGACGTATGCAATTGTCTCGTGGCAGGGGGAGATAAGATTAGAAAAGTGTTGGGTGAACGAGGTAGAGGAATACGCGACAAAAGTTTGAATATATTGATGTAGCTCAGCGATTCTCAAATTTTCGGTCTAGATAGGAGCTTGTCTCAACATTTCTCTTGCTAATATATAGATAACAGTGATCAAGTTGTTGGGGCGGGTGGGGGTGAGGGGCATAGGGAAGACATGTCTGATCTGATATGTTGATATATTAACTATCTCGGTTGTTTGACCCCCCCTACAAATTAAATACATCTTCTTCTTATTCTTTTTTAATTTTTTTAAAATTAAATACATAATTCAAGTTGAAAAAACTGTTATTGCATTTCAAGGATTTCAAGATTATTGATTTTAATTCTTCTCTCATGACTTTATTTTTGTAAAGCTATTTTTTATAGCAGCTTGATTCGGTTTATCTCTCATTCTATGTTCTTATAATGTTTAACTGAAGTATTACTTGTATAAAAATGACGCCCTTCCAACGACAGCACGAGAAAGTCGTAGGAAGATCACCCGATGAAATCTGAGGAAATCAATTCCAGCTGGGATTAGTTGCTTCAGATTTGGGTAATCCGCGCCAATTTTTAATCAAGGAAATTTCTCGTACGTATTTATTTGTGTATACGAGGTGGTTGGGCTAAAAAGTAAAGGGGTGAGTGAGGGGGTCCCGCTGTCTAAAGAGAGATAACCTCGTTTTCAATACACACTTGATTGGTTTCTTACTAATGTTGTTGGACTGAAATTAGTTGTATAAGACTCGTATATTATTAGATTGAATAGATGAGGGTTTATACCGGGCTTATGAAAATCACGAGTTTCCAAGACGGTTGTGAAATGGACGTGTAACCTTTCAAACAAACTCTTCCACTGTGACGTAACTCGATCTGGCCTCGGATCGGACTAACGTCCAAATATCCGCAACTCGCACGAACTGGTTTCCTACTAACCTCCAACAAATTCTCAGTTTCATGAATACATTTTTCTAAGACGTTCTTTCTGGCGAGTTCTGACAGTTGAGTCAATTCAGTATAACGCCCCCCCCCATTCACCCCCTTTCCCCCCTTCTGTGTAAATCGTTCTGCACTCGTAACGTGTAATAAATTATTATTTAACGCACAATGGGTGGTTACTATTTTTCGCTCTCTCTCTCTCTCTCTCTCTCTCTCTCTCTCTCTCTCTCTCTCCTCTCTCTCTCTCTCTCTCTCTCTCTCTCTCTCTCTCTCCTCTCTCTCTCTCTCTCTCTCTCTGTCTGTCTGTCGGTCTCTATCTCTCTCTGTCTCTCTCTCCATCTCTCTCTCTCTCTCTGTCTCTCTCTCTCTCTCACAATCTCTCACTCTCTGTCTCTCTCACACTCTCTCTCTCTCTCTTTCTGTCTCTCTCTCTCTTTCTCTCTCTCTCCGTCTTTGTCTCATCCCTCTCATCATTTATATTGTGGAGACTTATTACAAGGTCATCAGAAAAGTCACCAAGACCCGGATTAAACGTACGATTTAAATTTAAAAAAAAACAGGTTGATATACGGAAGTCGATAACAAGTTTGTTGTCTTCTTTTCTTTGATGGCAACCGTGTGCGCCCGTGCGTGTTGCGTTCTGTGCCCCAAGGTATCCATATACCTTGGTGTGTGCCTATAGGTGTGCGTATACCTGGATGTATGCCCCTAGGTGTGCGTATACCTTGATATGTGCACGTAGTTGTGTTTAACTTGATGTTTGCACCTAAGTGTGTTTACATGGATGTGTGTATATAGGTTTGAGTACCTGGATGTGTGCACGTGGATGTGTACATCACGTAGTTGTGTGTACCTCGATGTGTACATCACGTAGTTGTGTGTACCTGGATGTGTGCACCTGGATGTGTACATCACGTAGTTGTGTGTACCTGGATGTGTACATCACGTAGTTGTGTGTACCTGGATGTGTACATCACGTAGTTGTGTGTACCTGGATGTGTACATCACGTAGTTGTGTGTACCTGGATGTGTACATCACGTAGTTGTGTGTACCTGGATGTGTACATCACGTAGTTGTGTGTACCTGGATGTGTACATCACGTAGTTGTGTGTACCTGGATGTGTACATCACGTAGTTGTGTGTACCTGGATGTGTGTGTTAGGGACCTTGGTTGATGGGATAAGAATGTAATTGGAACTGTTGATTTCAGTTGGGGACTGGGGACAGGAATGTGTAGGGTGGTAACACTGGGGACAGGAATGTGTGGGGTGGTAACACTGGGGACAGGAATGTGTGGGGTGGTAACACTGGGGACAGGAATGTGTGGGGTGGTAACACTGGGGACAGGAATGTGTAGGGTGGTAACACTGGGGACAGGAATGTGTGGGGTGGTAACACTGGGGACAGGAATGTGTGGGGTGGTAACACTGGGGACAGGAATGTGTGGGGTGGTAACACTGGGGACAGGAATGTGTAGGGTGGTAACACTGGGGACAGGAATGTGTGGGGTGGTAACACTGGGGACAGGAATGTGTGGGGTGGTAACACTGGGGACAGGAATGTGTGGGGTGGTAACACTGGGGACAGGAATGTGTGGGGTGGTAACACTGGGGACAGGAATGTGTGGGGTGGTAACACTGGGGACAGGAATGTGTGGGGTGGTAACACTGGGGACAGGAATGTGTGGGGTGGTAAAGTCGAGTTTGAATAACGTAGAGAGAAATCTTTTTGTAATTTTAAAGAGGGTGGGTGGGGGTTCTATCTTACCTTGGAGAGACGAAACCTGATCATCCCCCCTGCCCCAACCGACTGTTGATTCACCCCCCCCCACCACCACCATCCCCAACCGGAAACGGTTCAAAAATTTATTTTAAATTCGGAAAGTATTTCAATAGGAAGATTTCTTTTTCTCATCACCAATGGCTTATTAATGCTGCCCTGACTTCTTGGTCTGGGATTAAATTGACATGATTATTTAAGCGCTCGCCCGGCCCCGCGAAGGGAGAAACAATACGTTTTCCATTACCTCCGCTGGACGACACTGGTGCGAGTTAATGAACTAATAATTCCTTGACTGATTGCCAGCGCTTGTTACTCGTGGCGATGCCACCGGAAGTATTGATGCTGGGTTGTTTTGTTGTTGTTGTTGTTGTCGTTTTCCCCGCGTGGAGCTCTTCCTTTAAAAAATGGAGTCAAGTCGACGAATTAAATGTTTTTTCCATATTCAATATGGTTGTGGCGTTTCCTAATGACTTTTGTGGTCTGCTTGTTTTTTTTTCCCAATGAAAACAATAGACAATTTAATGATCTGAAATGGAAGGAAGGTATCCGTGATAAATAAACGGATTTAATAAACATACCCTTTCCGTACCCCGTTAGTTAAAGCAAACAAATGACCCCCTTTCCAGTCCATGACGGACTATGGGGCAAGTGATGTAGCGTTCACAAGTTTTTAGCCACCACTAACGAGCAGGGGAATGTGTGGCCAGCACAATTCCCCAGAGGCTATATATATCCTTTAGTTTTTGGAGAAGAAAAATTCAGAATATTTTTACTTTACCGTCTACGAACTTGTCTTATGTTTTCTTGCATAGCAGATCTGTGTTTGTTGTTATTTGTGAAAGCCATTGGTTCACTGTATGAAGCAGAACGGCAACCGGACAATTTTGAGGCGCCCGATAACAACTTCAGTCGCAATTATTGGCCGTAGGATAATTTAAGCAGTTGCTGTCGACTTTGTGATCTCCCTGCCTTTCTTAAGCATTATTTAAAATAAAAAAAAATAAAAAAAAGATCATCTATGTTTTTAAAAAAATATTTTTTTAAAAACTGTTATGCAATCAAACAAAATGATGACAATAATAAAATAATCATAATAAAAATAATAATAACAAACAACAATCAAATAATTTTTTAAAAATAATCGGGAAGATATGGCGACATATGTTGCTTGTCAGCTTGCCTTGGCTTTCTTTTAATTGATGTAAATCTCTCCTAAGCCCTAATCCTATTGTCCCAAACTGATACCATTACTGTCTCCGTAATGGTCCCTATAAGTGTTCACCTTTTCGGAGTTTCTCATGTGCCATTAATCTCTTAAATACTTTTTTTCTCTCTATTAAATTATGAACTTTTTTTAATATGAATGACTTACAAACATATTTATACTGGATGAACTCAATCCTTTGTTTTGAGATGATAAAGCAAACGACTTATTTTGACATGACTAGACCAATCCCTTTAAATGAGACGTTGTCTCGCGCCGACCATTGTTTTGGCTAATTGAGATCGTCGGCCATTTGATGCGCCCTCATCCGTTTACGACATCATCCGTTTACGACTTTTGACCCTCGACTGCAGCTCACTTCTAGTCACATCCCCCGGCCACTCGTCACTGGGTTGACATGAATATTGTAAATAAACTTAGTGGATGACTTTCACTGTATACAGAGGCCAATTCAGTAAATAAAATGCAATGGGATAATGTATGTCCATTGTTATATTTCTTGTTTGAAACAAGTACAAAACGCAGACCCGGACTTTAAAAAATGGCAATATTTATTTTACCTCGTTAGTCCTTACCCCCCACCATAGACTTGTTACACCTTATAGTCGTCATTATACCCCGCACCACAGCGTCCTTACACATTCACTCATTCACGCCCTAATATACCCCGACATACACCTCAGTAATATTCTCATAACTTTTCCCCCACCCAGTATTCCCGTTTACACACTCCGATATACCATTCCCCTCCCCTCTCCTCAACGTAAACCCTTCTTGTCCAATGTAAAATTAAATTTTAAAATTTTCTAAATTTCTTTTTAGTTGATGGATAGAGAGCTTGGTCGTCTGCTTCCGGTGTCTCTGTCTTCATCTTTTCTTCACACTTTTATCATTTATCCCCACCCCCCATCTCATTATCTCACCACCCCACAAACCCCCCCCCCGGGGCCATAAAAGCCCGTCACCCACAATGGCTTTGAATTCCTTTAATTCCTTTTTGAATTAGCAGCCAGAGCAACAACAAAAAATTGTGGGGGTGGGGGTTTAAGTCTGGGGAGCGGGGGCGCCATCCATTGTTTCATTGAGAAAGATGTTCTCACTTCCACCCACAAACTGGAAACTCCCCTTTCTCTCCCTCGCCGCCCCCCCCTTCTAATCCGTGAAACTCCTTTCCCCCCTGTCCTAAAAATGTGTGACGACCGCGCATTCAAAGTAACAAAACTGATGGCATTTTTTTGTCCGAAGGGGCCAAATCCATTCTTGGCTAGTTGTGTCTTTGAAGTTTTAATGAATGGGGACGAGCGGAGATTTCCCCAGGGTGGAGGTGCACAGATTGTGCTGCCAGCACCCCCCACCCCCCACACACACACACGAACCTCCCCACATAAAAATCTGTGCTGCAGCCACACCCTCACATGCCCCACACCCGGAAGAGAAGATATTACCCCCCCCCGCCTCTCTAGGACGCAGCAAGACTTCAGATAAGACCCGGGGACAACGATTTGAGAAATAAAATAAAAAATACAAACCACCATGTTTTTTTTTGGGGAGGGGGGAGGAGGTTGTGGCCGGCTGTCTGTAACTGGGCAAATCAAGCTACGGCCTTTCATTAAGCTCAGACAATAGATTACGCAAAACTCCCATTTTTAGTGTAATTAACAAGCACGCGCACACACGCACGCATACATGCACGCAGTAATGATCGCACATTGACTCACGGTGCACACGGGAATACCCGAATACAAAAATGGTGGCAACATGTGCAAAGTGGCTGTACATAAAAACCAATTTTTTAAATAGTTATTTTTTTGTTCCGCGTTTTTAAAATACCAATTATTAAGCTATGGGAGTTCACCAAGAGTCCTGCTAATACAAATGTCCTTATTCAATTATTGTCAATGTTTCGGGTTACGAACGTTTGATTCGGGTTACGGTACGTTTCGGGTTAGTAACCGAGTTCTGAAACGTAATAAGTTGGTAACCCGAGGTATCACTGTAAATCTGATGTGCCTTGATGTTCGTGGGATTTTAAATGCCAATCAAGTACTGTTTGAGATAATTGGACAAAGCCGGACTGGTCGAGTAATGTTTAATGAGTTAACATTCTTGTACCGAAGACTTTTGAATTTCATTTTTCCCAATGCGAAACCCGAAATTTGTGTTTGTTTTGGTTTGTAATGTACTTGCGGGGGGGGGGCTATGGGTGGGGGGCGGGGTGGGAAGCAACGTAGGTCAAGAGGGACGAGTTGTCTCATGACCTCCGCCAGTTAAGGCTGGGGGAGTCAGCGCCACCTACTGCAGAGAACGCGTCGCCCTTTACTCACCGGGGAACATTTTCCAGGCTTGGTTAGTGGGTGTAGGGCTGGGGTCGGGAGGGTCGCCGTGTTATTCCAGCCTGATGGTACTAACAGGTTGTTCTGCAGTGGGCTGGACCCATTAGTTAGTACAACTGAACTGAGTCCTTCGCAATCGAGTTCATTGTTGCAGGCCGCTAGGCGAAACATAAGATCTAACGTTAGGCCGGATGACAGATCTAAAGCTAGGTCACACAGCGAAACATTAGATCTAACGTTAGGCCGGATGACAGATCTAAAGCTAGGTCACACAGCGAAACATTAGATCTAACGTTAGGCCGGATGGCAGATCTAAAGCTAGGTCACACAGCGAAACATTAGATCTAACGTTAGGCCGGATGGCAGATCTAAAGCTAGGTCACACAGCGAAACATTAGATCTAACGTTAGGCCGGATGGCAGATCTAAAGCTAGGTCACACAGCGAAACATTAGATCTAACGTTAGGCCGGATGGCAGATCTAAAGCTAGGTCACACAGCGAAACATTAGATCTAACGTTAGGCCGGATGACAGATCTAAAGCTAGGTCAAATAGCAAAACATTAGATCTAACGTTAGGCCGGATGACAGATCTAAAAGCTAGGTCACACAGCAAAATTTTAAAAAATCAAACATAAGCCAACACACCAGATCTAAACTACCAGAACCTCTATTACAAATATAATGTGTTGACTTTATTATTATTAATGATCAATATTTGAACGACTTTGTCATATTTTGATCAATCTATAAACGATTTTAAATACATTTACAAATTATGTAAGGGGAGTGTGATGAAATATTATCGAATTAAAGTTTTTTTTTGTTGTTGTTGCTAAAAACATGTAAACTTCCCTTTTCTCCTCCATGTGATGCTCTACTCTCTCTGACCATCTCCACTACTCTCAGACCATCTCCACTACTCTCTGACCATCTACACTACTTTCTGACCATCTCCACTACTCTCTGACCATCTCCACTACTCTCTGACCATCTCCACTACTCTCGGACCATCTCCTCTACTCTCAGACCATCTCCACTACTCTCTGACCATCTCCACTACTTTCTGACCATCTCCACTACTCCTTGACCATCTCCACTACTCTCTGACCATCTCCACTACTCTCTGACCATCTCCACTACTCTCTGCCCATCTCATCTACTCTCTGACCATCTCCACTACTCTCTGACCATCTCCAATTATCACTTCCGAAATTTTTCCACTTTTGTCTTATTTGAACCTGTGGACTGAATATCTTTGTTTAAACTCACATCTTATACCCCAAGCTTTACTTCTGGCCCCATTATCACAATTTGAATGAAACAGTTTCCCTATAAACAGTTTTCCCATAAACAGTTTTCACATACCTCTAAATTGTCTTTCCATCCAGTGGCACCGATACCAAAAAGGGCGTATGCCTGTGAGGGCATGAAGATAAAGCTGAGCTGTGAGACAGAAGGGGAAGTCATCCGTATTGAAGAAGCCAACTATGGCCGATTAGATGTACGTGTCTGTAATGATTGGGGACTAACCACAGCGACAAAGGACTGGAATCTACAGTGTACGACGCCAAAAGCG
This sequence comes from Ampullaceana balthica, assembly GCA_944989445.1. Lineage (NCBI taxonomy): Eukaryota > Metazoa > Mollusca > Gastropoda > Lymnaeidae > Ampullaceana > Ampullaceana balthica. The sequence continues at coordinate 69,665 of CALYLW010001731.1, read as the reverse complement.
AAGGAGATTATGTCAGAGAGGTGAGAACTAGATATGCATTGTTTTTTTTCCCAGTCTACACTAGCTTTATGATTTCTATGCACGTGTATATGAAAGAGCCATTTCAAAATTGAAATTTTAAAGCCAATTTGTTAGTCCTTCATAAGTAATCTTTAAGTTTAAATAGTTTTATTTTAAAAATATCAAATATATTTTAATCTTTTTGAAATATGGTCTTACAAATAATTCTGTATAATTACTAAAGGTTCAAATTATTTGAAAACTTCAACTTTTAGCTGGAATTAATTACAACAAAAGAAAAATCTTTAAATCTTCAGCTAAAATATACCATAATGGTTACTGAATATACCCCCTCCCTCTCCCTTTTAACACTCGTGCACAAATGGTAAGTTTTGATGCTTTTTAACATCTCAAAAGTTTTTTTTTAGTTCAGGGGCTTGTTAAGAGATTTCTTTGGCCGATATTATAAAAGACAACAATTTCTAACTTGCTCTCATTTCCTGTTCAGGTGTGATGGCCATCGCTCTTGTGAAGTGCACGTAAATAGTAACGTCTTTCGTGAGCCTTGTCTCGGGACATACAAGTATGCGGACGTCAAGTACACGTGTGTGCCAGGTAAGAACTTTCTGTCCTCGATTTGCGTTGTTACTTTCTGTATCAGTAAAGATACCTGTGTGCACAGATAAATGTGATTGCAACATCTATTTGTGTACATCCCCTCAACCTCTGATCAAACAATTTTTTTACCTGACAAAAATTGTAAACACTAAAATAAAGTTTACTGGCTTGTTTTTGATAACAATTATGTGTGGCTTTTTGAGGAGCCATCAAATTCTTGATTTAAGTTAAAATTAAAAATTTCCCTTATTAAGTCAGATCAAGTGAATCACATAAATATCTCTTCAAACTGATTGTGTGTCTTCCAACAACAACAAAATCTCATACCTCCTTGTTCTTTTTTAAACTTTCAACAAAAAAAAATTTGACAAAATAAAAATGGTTAACTACAAAGTTTGCAGTCTGTCCAATCGTCTGTCCAATCGTAACAAAGATTTTTTTAAACAGTATGATGACTGAAGTGGTTAAGGTCAATCAGGGGCGGATTAAGATTGCACGGGGCACCTGGCTGCAATCCCACCTGGGGCCCGGTTCAGCCACCACCTTTTTTATACTATATAACAAGTTTGGGGCCCTTAAATCTTTGGGGGCCCCTGGCTTTAGCCCAATCAGCACCCCCGTTATTCCGCCATAGTGGTCAATATCCACTGAAAAAATAACATACAAACGTTGAAAGGCATCATTTACCACATAAGCTTGTACACAATGCCATGTGACATAGTTTAATATTACCACATATGCTTGTACACAATGACATGTGACATAGTTTAATATTACCACATAAGCTTGTACACAATGACATGTGAAATAGTTTAATATTACCACATAAGCTTGTACACAATGACATGTGACATAGTTTAATATTACCACATATGCTTGTACACAATGACATGTGACATAGTTTAATATTACCACATAAGCTTGTACACAATGACATGTGACATAGTTTAATATTACCACATAAGCTTGTACACAATGACATGTGACATAGTTTAATATTACCACATAAGCTTGTACACAATGACATGTGACATAGTTTAATATTACCACATAAGCTTGTACACAATGACATGTGACATAGTTTAATATTACCACATAAGCTTGTACACAATGACATGTGACATAGTTTAATATTACCACATAAGCTTGTACACAATGACATGTGACATAGTTTAATATTACCACATAAGCTTGTACACAATGACATGTGACATAGTTTAATATTACCACATAAGCTTGTACACAATGACATGTGACATAGTTTAATATTACCACATAAGCTTGTACACAATGACATGTGACATAGTTTAATATTACCACATAAGCTTGTACACAATGACATGTGACATAGTTTAATATTACCACATAAGCTTGTACACAATGACATGTGACATAGTTTAATATTACCACATAAGCTTGTACACAATGACATGTGACATAGTTTAATATTACCACATAAGCTTGTACACAATGACATGTGACATAGTTTAATATTACCACATAAGCTTGTACACAATGACATGTGACATAGTTTAATATTACCACATAAGCTTGTACACAATGACATGTGACATAGTTTAATATTACCACATAAGCTTGTACACAATGACATGTGACATAGTTTAATATTACCACATAAGCTTGTACACAATGACATGTGACATAGTTTATTTAATATTACCACATATGCTTGTACACAATGACATGTGACATAGTTTAATATTACCACATATGCTTGTACACAATGACATGTGACATAGTTTAATATTACCACATAAGCTTGTACACAATGACATGTGACATAGCTTAATATTACCACATAAGCTTGTACACAATGACATGTGACATAGCTTAATATTACCACATAAGCTTGTACACAATGACATGTGACATAGTTTAATATTACCACATAAGCTTGTACACAATGACATGTGACATAGTTTAATATTACCACATAAGCTTGTACACAATGACATGTGACATAGTTTAATATTACCACATAAGCTTGTACACAATGACATGTGACATAGTTTAATATTACCACATAAGCTTGTACACAATGACATGTGACATAGTTTAATATTACCACATAAGCTTGTACACAATGACATGTGACATAGTTTAATATTACCACATAAGCTTGTACACAATGACATGTGACATAGTTTAATATTACCACATAAGCTTGTACACAATGACATGTGACATAGTTTAATATTACCACATAAGCTTGTACACAATGACATGTGACATAGTTTATTTAATATTACCACATATGCTTGTACACAATGACATGTGACATAGTTTAATATTACCACATAAGCTTGTACACAATGACATGTGACATAGTTTAATATTACCACATAAGCTTGTACACAATGACATGTGACATAGCTTAATATTACCACATAAGCTTGTACACAATGACATGTGACATAGTTTAATATTACCACATAAGCTTGTACACAATGACATGTGACATAGTTTAATATTACCACATAAGCTTGTACACAATGACATGTGACATAGTTTAATATTACCACATAAGCTTGTACACAATGACATGTGACATAGTTTAATATTACCACATAAGCTTGTACACAATGACATGTGACATAGTTTAATATTACCACATAAGCTTGTACACAATGACATGTGACATAGTTTAATATTACCACATAAGCTTGTACACAATGACATGTGACATAGTTTAATATTACCACATAAGCTTGTACACAATGACATGTGACATAGTTTAATATTACCACATAAGCTTGTACACAATGACATGTGACATAGTTTAATATTACCACATAAGCTTGTACACAATGACATGTGACATAGTTTAATATTACCAAATAAGCTTGTACACAATGACATGTGACATAGTTTAATATTACCAAATAAGCTTGTACACAATGACATGTGACATAGTTTAATATTACCACATATGCTTGTACACAATGACATGTGACATAGTTTAATATTACCACATATGCTTGTACACAATGACATGTGACATAGTTTAATATTACCACATATGCTTGTACACAATGACATGTGACATAGTTTAATATTACCACATATGCTTGTACACAATGACATGTGACATAGTTTAATATTACCACATAAGCTTGTACACAATGACATGTGACATAGTTTAATATTACCACATAAGCTTGTACACAATGACATGTGACATAGTTTAATATTACCACATAAGCTTGTACACAATGACATGTGACATAGTTTAATATTACCACATAAGCTTGTACACAATGACATGTGACATAGTTTAATATTACCACATAAGCTTGTACACAATGACATGTGACATAGTTTAATATTACCACATAAGCTTGTACACAATGACATGTGACATAGTTTAATATTACCACATAAGCTTGTACACAATGACATGTGACATAGTTTAATATTACCACATAAGCTTGTACACAATGACATGTGACATAGTTTAATATTACCACATAAGCTTGTACACAATGACATGTGACATAGTTTAATATTACCACATAAGCTTGTACACAATGACATGTGACATAGTTTAATATTACCACATAAGCTTGTACACAATGACATGTGACATAGTTTAATATTACCACATAAGCTTGTACACAATGACATGTGACATAGTTTAATATTACCACATAAGCTTGTACACAATGACATGTGACATAGTTTAATATTACCACATAAGCTTGTACACAATGACATGTGACATAGTTTAATATTACCACATAAGCTTGTACACAATGACATGTGACATAGTTTAATATTACCACATAAGCTTGTACACAATGACATGTGACATAGTTTATTTAATATTACCACATATGCTTGTACACAATGACATGTGACATAGTTTAATATTACCACATATGCTTGTACACAATGACATGTGACATAGTTTAATATTACCACATAAGCTTGTACACAATGACATGTGACATAGCTTAATATTACCACATAAGCTTGTACACAATGACATGTGACATAGCTTAATATTACCACATAAGCTTGTACACAATGACATGTGACATAGTTTAATATTACCACATAAGCTTGTACACAATGACATGTGACATAGTTTAATATTACCACATAAGCTTGTACACAATGACATGTGACATAGTTTAATATTACCACATAAGCTTGTACACAATGACATGTGACATAGTTTAATATTACCACATAAGCTTGTACACAATGACATGTGACATAGTTTAATATTACCACATAAGCTTGTACACAATGACATGTGACATAGTTTAATATTACCACATAAGCTTGTACACAATGACATGTGACATAGTTTAATATTACCACATAAGCTTGTACACAATGACATGTGACATAGTTTATTTAATATTACCACATATGCTTGTACACAATGACATGTGACATAGTTTAATATTACCACATATGCTTGTACACAATGACATGTGACATAGTTTAATATTACCACATAAGCTTGTACACAATGACATGTGACATAGCTTAATATTACCACATAAGCTTGTACACAATGACATGTGACATAGCTTAATATTACCACATAAGCTTGTACACAATGACATGTGACATAGTTTAATATTACCACATAAGCTTGTACACAATGACATGTGACATAGTTTAATATTACCACATAAGCTTGTACACAATGACATGTGACATAGTTTAATATTACCACATAAGCTTGTACACAATGACATGTGACATAGTTTAATATTACCACATAAGCTTGTACACAATGACATGTGACATAGTTTAATATTACCACATAAGCTTGTACACAATGACATGTGACATAGTTTAATATTACCACATAAGCTTGTACACAATGACATGTGACATAGTTTAATATTACCACATAAGCTTGTACACAATGACATGTGACATAGTTTAATATTACCACATAAGCTTGTACACAATGACATGTGACATAGTTTAATATTACCACATAAGCTTGTACACAATGACATGTGACATAGTTTAATATTACCACATAAGCTTGTACACAATGACATGTGACATAGTTTAATATTACCAAATAAGCTTGTACACAATGACATGTGACATAGTTTAATATTACCAAATAAGCTTGTACACAATGACATGTGACATAGTTTAATATTACCACATATGCTTGTACACAATGACATGTGACATAGTTTAATATTACCACATATGCTTGTACACAATGACATGTGACATAGTTTAATATTACCACATATGCTTGTACACAATGACATGTGACATAGTTTAATATTACCACATATGCTTGTTCACAATGACATGTGACATAGTTTAATATTACCACATAAGCTTGTACACAATGACATGTGACATAGTTTAATATTACCACATAAGCTTGTACACAATGACATGTGACATAGTTTAATATTACCACATAAGCTTGTACACAATGACATGTGACATAGTTTAATATTACCACATAAGCTTGTACACAATGACATGTGACATAGTTTAATCAATTCTTTTTGTCAAAGCAAAATGAAACCAAAATGAAAATTTAACAAATAAGTTCTCCAGACAAATGCAAGCCAGGCAGATATACTGTGCCCTATGTACTTCTAAAATACAAATTACACAAACAGATTTTGTAATAAAAACAAATTTAAGCTTCATTATTTAACTATTACAGCAGTAAACATTTCGGCTAATGCCTTCATCAGTACAATTAAACATACAGTACTTACATATGTATTAAAAATATATTTGAATTATTCAGACACACTATATCAAGAAAAATAGCTCCGCACAGATAAAAGGAATGGAAAAACAACAAGAAACAAACAATGACACAGGATATAAGAAAAAGGAGAAAGTATCAAAAGTAACAGTGAAGACCACAGCAGAAAAAAATATTCTACAGTTAGGTAAAATTGTGAATTTGGTTCAATCCATTTTAATGTATTTCTACTTAACTCTCTCTCATTGCCAGCAGAATCAAAAACGGAACAAGCTTGCGAGAACACATCAATGAGGCTGACTTGTGGGGCAGGGGAAGTCATCCGCATCCTACGAGCCAACTATGGCCGCTTCAGTATGTGGATCTGCAATGAGCGGGGAGAGACTGAGGGCTGGAACCTACAGTGTCATACGCCGAAAGCGAAGGACATTGTGTCAGAAAGGTGAGCTAGTGAAAAAATCTCCTGTTGCAGAAACAAAAAAGTTGAGAGATGGGTCACCAAAAGAAGGAAAACATTAGCGGGGAGGAGGGGATGGGATCATTTTTTTCAAAATTACATTTGAACCCACTTACCTCGAGCTCGGTTAGCTCGACCACCCCACTAACTCGACGTATTTTATTGGAACTGCCAAATTCTCTCTTTGTCTTAGCATTTTTTCATCGGCTAATTCGATTTTTCTAAGTCGCCGAAACCTAGTACCTCGAGCACAAAAGGAGAACAAATTTGCAACTTAACTTGGTTAGCTAGAGGATTGGCCTAGCAATGCACTGGCATTTTTAGTTCAAAACAGTGTTGACATCTCGCGTCTTTGAGACTTCCGGCTATTGTGTGATTGTACGAGATTTCAATAATAATTTCCGGATGTTATTATCTTCTTTCACTTTCGATCCATGTGTGAATTAGATGTATTCACCCGAGGTGCCCGTAAATCGGCATTAGCGATCTTTAATCCGTCATTATTTCGCAGTGCATGTTATATTATTATTAAACTGAATTCATTTTCTGAGGCATTGATCATTTTAATTTTTAAGATAAACGAATATCTTTAGAAATGAAAATAAAGGTTTGTATCAAGAATCGACGACAGTAGTTTTTATATAATTAAATAAAAAAGTATTATTCTTTTAAAAGTTTTTTGTTGCTTTGTTACCAGTAAGATACGTGACTGTGACACTAACACGCGTGTGACGATGAAATAAAATCATTTTCTTAATAATTCAGTACATGTATATAATATTATTAATATACACGTCATCACTTTTGTTGGTCGAATTCTGATAAGGAATGATTTTAAAAAAAATTCGCTTAGACTTAGTTGCCGGCCGAGGTCTAACACACAGCCCACAGCGTGCTGTGATCAACGGTCAAGGCCGCAATAGTTTTATTTATATTATTACAAGACTGAGGAAATTCGAGAGCGTTCTGATAGTAACAGATATCCTGCACGTCAAAAGCATTAAACTTAAAATTACCATATTGATATGTTTATTTTTATTCGCTGATCCGACGGCAATCCAAACGCTAGCCGCGTGACACGCGCATGGGACGAGGCGAGGCGTAAACTTTTACCTTTTAGCGCATGCGCAGACAATTATAAACTGGTAACTTATTTTTAATTAAATGGAAATGGAATCGAGACATGACAGAGACGTAATGAAAGTCCTTTACTTCGGCATAAATATATATATTTATATTTATATATATATATATATATATATATATATATATATATATATATATATATATATATATATATATATATATATGTATATATAAATTCCCAATTAGTCATAACTTTTCCCGACTTTCAAGGCCGAAAAAATTTTTTTAAGAATTCCCGACTTTTTCCCGTTTTCCTGAGTGGGAACCATGGTTATATTTAAATTTTAAATGGTCCTTAAAAACGAAAGGTCATTACAACCTTAGGAAAGAGTGACGAAATATTAGGGTTCTGATACGATTCCGATTAATCGTCCCACCACTAATTAACGCTAACTATTTAATCACGTACATAAAGAAATTTCAAGCACATGTTAATATTTTGCCGCCATATTGGTTTTCGTTTTAACTCGATCATCGGTTATGTCGACGCCATTTTTCATACCCCAACGCCGTCGACTTAAGCGGTTTCGACTGTATAACTAATTTTATCATTATATATTCAGGATTTATAGCAGATATGCTTTTCACAACAAAATAAATAAAACAATGATAAAAAGTTACCATATATTTATCATGATCACTTGCCAAAAGTCTTTCTATTTTTTAAAGTAAATAATAAATATTCAGTAGACAAATAAATTTTCTCCTTGCCAAGCAAATAAAGCTGATTTATTTGTTTTTCATTAATTTTCTTAGCTGAAAAAAACAACAACACATTTTATTACAAAATTGAAAATTAGTTCAGGATATTATTGGTTCATTAAAAAAATTAATCTGCTAACATAGATCTGGATCAAGATATTGCTAGGGTAAATATTTAAGGAGGATTAGGATTTATAAATTAATTAGAGTTACAGTTAATTAAAATGACTTATATATTTATATAAATAATTTTTGAATGTGATAAACTTTTTAAAAGTGAATATGTTTTCATTACAGTTTGAAGGCCCAGAAAAGAAGTTATATATGTTAATATAATTTGTATTGAAATTCATTGATACAAAAATTTTAAATATCTATAAATTCTTCTTCCAGTAAAGGTATTCACTATTTCCTCAATGAACATTTCATACATAAATGTTCTATTCAGGTGGCTAGTTTTGATATACTGTTCACAAGATCGACTAGGAATCTTGGCTACATTATTTCTGACAACATGTCTGCCAACAACTTCATCAATCACATCTGTCGCTCTGCCTACACCGCCATTCGTCAGATCAGCTCAATCAGTTAATACTTAACTGTTAGTGCAACCAAAACTCTAGTCTGTGGTCTAGTTCTAGCTCGTATTGATTATTGCTATTCTCTTTTGTCAGGTGCGCCAAAACATTGCATTGAAAAACTACAGAAAGTTCAAAATTGAGCTGCCAGATTAGCTCTTAAGGCAAAAAAAAAGCGACCATATTACTCCGCTACTTTACTCTCTTCATTGGCTACCTATACAAGCCCAAATTGATTACAAACTGGCCGTTCTCTGTCACAACTTCTTTTCTGACTCATGCCCTTCCTATCTTGCTGAACTTCTGTCGGTCTACTTACCCACTCGTCTGCAGACACACGCATTCTCTCTGTTCCTAAGACATGCACTAAAACATTTGGCGAAAGGTCTCTCTCTTTTTGTGCAGCCAAACAATGGAATTCTCTACCATTACACATCCGTAGTATTCCAACTATCAGGTCCATCAAGACTGCACTGAAGACTCATCTTTTCAAATTTTATTTTAAAAATTAAGGAAACGGCATTCTTTTCAATGATTAACGTAGCTTATGTGTAACGTACTGTCATTTATGTGGTTCTTATGATATGAATGTTTATTTAATACTTATATGTATGTTATTATCTTCATGTAAAGCGCTGTGAGCCCTTACTGGGATACAGCGCTATATAAATTATCCAGTTATTATTATTATTATGTAATAATTACTTTTAATTATGCATTATGAATATTAATTTTCATAAAGTTATTCTTGTTCATTTTCCAGATGCGATGGCCGTCGCTCTTGCCAGGTGAACGTGAACAGTAATGTCTTTCGTGAGCCGTGTCTAGGGACATTCAAGTATGCGGAGGTGAAATACAAGTGTGAGAAAGGTAAGAACCAATCTCTGTCGTTTTTGCTTTCCTGTGTCAGTAAATATGCACTTGTGATAGCAACAACTGCCTGCATAAATGTGATATGGTATTTAATATTGTGTTTCCTTTTGGTTGGCAATTAAATGGTCTTGGCCTCTTTAAAATTTGAAACTATTTAAATATCTATCCATCCATACATACATACATACATATATATATAGTAATATAGTCCTGAAAATGGGATAACATTAATTTCAGATATTAATTTATCATTTTACTATATCATATATGTGAGCAATTGCAATATATTAAAATGCAGTTCAATGGCATTAATTTTTTGGGGTTCTTCTACATAAGCCTACCAAAAAAACAACTAATCACAATACGTATGAAAGGAGAATATAGACAATCTGGAGATCCTGAGTCTTAAAAGTATAATATATATTTCACACTTTCAGTTACTAAGGTTTGATTTTTGATATACTTATGTACTTATGTATTTCCAAGATACATTCAGGGGTGAATATAAAAGATGAACTCAAACCTTTTAAGATATCTACATGTATATGTAAATGGGAAATTGTTCACCTAGACTTTTGATTATTAACATACATTTCAACTCGTAAAGGGAGAGAAGAAGCTCAAGCCAAACAGTTTAATGCAGGGGTCGGGAAACCATAGCTCGTGAGCCAGATGTGGCTCTATTAATGGCTGCATCTGGCTCTCAGAAAAATGTTCGTTTATTAAAAATTTTTTTTTAATTTTTAAAGTTTATTCAGACTCATTTGATCTACTTATTAATTGCATATTAAAAAAACAGGCTAAAACAGTGTAACAATGTTATTAAAAGGAATTCAGAGACATAATTATTTTACTTTTAGTGTTGAAATTACACAAAATGCACACATTTACTTGAATTTTTATTTTTAAACATAATGTATGGCTCTCACAGAATTACTTTACAAAATATGTGATGTTTATGGCTCTCTCAGACACAAAGTTTCCCGACCCCTGGTTTAATGGATAAAATAAAATATCAAAACACTATAATTTGACATCTGTGTAAATTTAAAATATAATGATTGAGTCCTAGCTGTCCATTTCTGTGAAATACAAGATTGTGACCAATGATTGAGTCCTAGCTGTCCATTTCTGTGAAATACAAGATTGTGACCAATGATGAGTCTAGCTGTCCATTTCTGTGAAATACAAGATTGTGACCAATGATTGAGTCCTAGCTGTCCATTTCTGTGAAATACAAGATTGTGACCAATGATTGAGTCCTAGCTGTCCATTTCTGTGAAATACAAGATTGTGACCAATGATTGAGTCCTAGCTGTCCATTTCTGTGAAATACAAGATTGTGACCAATGATTGAGTCCTAGCTGTCCATTTCTGTGAAATACAAGATTGTGACCAATGATTGAGTCTAGCTGTCCATTTCTGTGAAATACAAGATTGTGACCAATGATTGAGTCCTAGCTGTCCATTTCTGTGAAATACAAGATTGTGACCAATGATTGAGTCCTAGGTGTCCATTTCTGTGAAATACAAGATTGTGACCAATGATTGAGTCCTAGCTGTCCATTTCTGTGAAATACAAGATTGTGACCAATGATTGAGTCCTAGCTGTCCATTTCTGTGAAATACAAGATTGTGACCAATGATTGAGTCCTAGCTGTCCATTTCTGTGAAATACAAGATTGTGACCAATGATTGAGTCCTAGCTGTCCATTTCTGTGAAATACAAGATTGTGACCAATGATTGAGTCCTAGCTGTCCATTTCTGTGAAATACAAGATTGTGACCAATGATTGAGTCCTAGTTGTCCATTTCTGTGAAATACAAGATTGTGACCAATGATTGAGTCCTAGCTGTCCATTTCTGTGAAATACAAGATTGTGACCATGATTGAGTCCTAGCTGTCCATTTCTGTGAAATACAAGATTGTGACCAATGATTGAGTCCTAGCTGTCCATTTCTGTGAAATACAAGATTGTGACCAATGATTGAGTCCTAGCTGTCCATTTCTGTGAAATACAAGATTGTGACCAATGATTGAGTCCTAGCTGTCCATTTCTGTGAAATACAAGATTGTGACCAATGATTGAGTCCTAGGTGTCCATTTCTGTGAAATACAAGATTGTGACCAATGATTGAGTCCTAGCTGTCCATTTCTGTGAAATACAAGATTGTGACCAATGATTGAGTCCTAGCTGTCCATTTCTGTGAAATACAAGATTGTGACCAATGATTGAGTCCTAGCTGTCCATTTCTGTGAAATACAAGATTGTGACCAATGATTGAGTCCTAGCTGTCCATTTCTGTGAAATACAAGATTGTGACCAATGATTGAGTCCTAGCTGTCCATTTCTGTGAAATACAAGATTGTGACCAATGATTGAGTCCTAGTTGTCCATTTCTGTGAAATACAAGATTGTGACCAATGATTGAGTCCTAGCTGTCCATTTCTGTGAAATACAAGATTGTGACCAATGATTGAGTCCTAGCTGTCCATTTCTGTGAAATACAAGATTGTGACCAATGATTGAGTCCTAGCTGTCCATTTCTGTGAAATACAAGATTGTGACCAATGATTGAGTCCTAGCTGTCCATTTCTGTGAAATACAAGATTGTGACCAATGATTGAGTCCTAGTTGTCCATTTCTGTGAAATACAAGATTGTGACCAATGTCGGCTGAGGACATGTTAAGATTTTCTTTTAAAATTAACAGAGAAGTTTCTCCTTCTCGTGCCAAATACTGAGGTGTACAAGTGCAATAGAAATATATTTACAAATTTAAGAAACATAGTTGACCTATGCAGACTATGCACATTTATTTAATCTTTCGTGTACAAGATGTTAATCAAACTATGAAATATTTGACAACACACGTAAACAGAACTGTGTTTATTGTGAACCTTATATGAAATAAAAGTCAAATTTTATTTTGTTCATAAAATCTAAGTCTTAAGTATGTTAAATTCTCAGATGTGTCCAAGCGCCCATCAATATTAAGTTAATATTTTTTTTTAATCTAAGTCATTTTTTTAAATGTTTAAAAATAAATAAATAACTTATTGAAATAGTTCTCAAAGCGTGCCATCTCACTAGCCATCTACACATCATTAATCAAGTTTAATACGATGATTCATGTTCTCTTGGTGAATTGGGACCCATGAGGTATATTAAAAAGAAAGCGAATAGTTGGGAATAAGTCGTATTTTTATAGTTAGGATTCTTTACTGTAAAAAAGGTTGCTCACTTCTTTCCCAGTCTCTATCTTAGCGCCATTATAACTAACTCCATTATAACTGACTCCATTATAACTGACTCCATTATAACTGACTCCATTATAACTGACTCCATTATAACTGACTCCATTATAACTGACTCCATTATAACTGACTCCATTATAACTGACTCCATTATAACTGACTCCATTATAACTGACTCCATTATAACTGACTCCATTATAACTGACTCCATTATAACTGACTCCATTATAACTAACGCCATTATAACTGACTCCATTATAACTAACTCCATTATAACTGACTCCATTATAACTGACTCCATTATAACTGACTCCATTATAACTGACTCCATTATAACTGACTCCATTATAACTGACTCCATTATAACTGACTCCATTATAACTAACGCCATTATAACTGACTCCATTATAACTGACTCCATTATAACTGACTCCATTATAACTGACTCCATTATAACTGACTCCATTATAACTAACGCCATTATAACTGACTCCATTATAACTAACGTTTGTAAAGTAAGTAGCCTAAAAATATTTTTACCCTTTCAATATGAAACTGAAATTAATAGGTCGCAAACTGTGAGATATATTCATATTTATTTTTAAAAATGGCGCGCGCTTTGTTCCAGGGCCCCAAATTCAAAGCGAGTGCAAGGAATGTCACTAATTTCAGACTATTTCATTCTGAGGGGTATATAGGGAAATCAATGTTGAGCGAGTGCATAGCTCGAACCACACATATTCATCGAATGCCAGTCACAAGAATTCGACCCATAGGCCCAAGCAAATATACTGTGCAGACATTATAAAAATAATATTGTATGAAAACCACACGACGTGCTTAGATTTTATTATTGGCTTTACTGCACATTTCTGACTGCTGGAGTGAGGAAAAAAAAATGTTTGTTTTAATTTCAGCCTAAAGAATTACTTAAATAATTCTTAAACAACATTAGAATTTATAATAATATTTTTAAGGGAAAAAAAGGAAACCAGTAACGCTTTGAACGGCTTATTTTAATTAATTAAATTTCCATATTTGCCAGATTTCTTCACATCAATAATGGCACGATTGCAGCATGTTTACACGAATTATTAAAGATTTTAGCCAGAGATTATATCTGCTACAAAAAGTTTTCTAACGTGATGAGAAGCTAATCAAATAATTACTGCGCTAGGCCAATGCCTTTCGGATAATTTTCTGCTTGTCACTGCTTCAACAAAGAAAATGTGAACAAAGACAAAGGAAAAAAAACAACAAGGATTGCGTTGTATCTTGTTTATGAATCGATGAGGAAATTTAATATTAGCAAAATACAATTAATAAATTCAATATAAAAAGATGATATTTAGCTTGTAGTAAAAGAATAAGCGCCACCTTACGGGTCATCCTTAGTAATTCCAAACAATATGAGGTTATATTGACTAGACTCTAGACGATAAAAATGAGGGTGAGACTGCTGCAATCAGGCTTATAGATAAGTAGATGGCTAACATGCAAACAGAGCATGTATGAGCCTGTAAAGACGTCACAAAACAACACCTTGTTTTGTGACGTCTTGTCGGGCTCATACATACCCTGTTTGCATTTTAGCCATCTACTTATATCGACTATACCAGGTACTTGAATCTTGCTAAACAAGCTATAGCTTAGGGCCCCCGCCTTCTTGGAAGCCCCGAGGAATTTATTTTTCATATTTGGCACTGACATAGAATATCTAGACTTCAAAAGGGCTCCCATATCTCAAATAGCTTAGGGGCCCATCAAGTCTAACTCCGGCACCGTCCACGACAAACAACATTAATGTGGCCAGTGGCCAGCACGCTAAAAATTTTCGAATTTGTATGTAGTTTTCACTCCCTAACGTATGAAAAAAAGTCGAAGACGCTTAAATAGAAAAATGATTGTTCCATCTTCCGAGCCAAGTGTATGGTGGTTTAACACACTAAGCATCTTGCAGCACGATGTGTCCTCCGTTGTGTTGATATGTTTATTTCTTATCTTTCTTTTCTGATGCCGTTAAACATTTTGATTCATTCAACTGTCACGTCTACTTTTGTGATGCTGTTCGCCTTATTTTTCACCTTCCAATCCGTATTCTTGTTGCATTATTGAAAAGAGGTGTTTGCTTTAAAGTACAATATACACAAACTAATTGTTTGATCAAAACAATAAATTAAATCTGAGGTAAATACTAATACACAAATAGACGTATCGGCTAAATGCCTTCATCAGTGCAAATAAATGTTTGCGTTAACCAGCATTTAATAATTATCAAAACGGAAACCAAATCACTTCAACTCAAGCAGAGCTCTCACTTTCTATTATTTAAATATATATATATATATTTAAATTTAGGTCTAAAAACAAGTTTTTGCCCATAAGTTAAAGTATTTTTGCTCGTCAATTTCATTGATTCTATTCTTATTCAGTTTTTACATCCTGGCCACTTTAAAAGTTGTATTCATTCAAACGACCCACCTTACCGTACATACCATCATAAACAATAAATAAAATAACAATAACATCACCTCTAGCTGTCTTTGCTTTGATCATTTCTTTCTCTCCTCCTCCCTGTAAATAGCATGTTATAATATTTTTAAAAACATTTTTTTCGCCTTCTGAATGTGCACGAATTTTCCAGAAATTCCCGACCCCCCTCCAGCTGTTGTCACGACCACCGCCAAGCCCCTCTGGAACCCTGATCGTAAGTATCCCTTAAAATACCCTCCTTCCAGCTGATCTGTGCGCGCCCCTGACTGGTAAGGCTTTAGGTATGAACACCTCTGACAGGGGGTAATGATGATGATGATGTTTTGTTGGACTGGTGTTGTTTCCCTTTATTTCTTTTTTGCACACCGAATCGGGTTTGGAATAAATGTATTGTGATGTAACTTGCACCAACCATTTCTTTCTTTCAGTATTCGCCATGTACGCAAACACTTCTCTCAGGGTTTGCTTGCTCTGTCCTCGAGGAACAAGTGTTAAAAACTTTGATTTGATTAACAAAGTGCCATTATAGAACGAATCCAATCCTCTAAGAACTCTGATCCACTTAAAAACTACCAACTCGGAATATCTATAAATTAAATTTATAAAAATAAATCAACTAAAGTTATTCATTTGTTGGCCATTTCATTTGTGTTTTTAAATGACACCGTCTTGTTGAAGACAATACACTATTTACTGTCCTGATCACCACTGAAAAACTGCAAAGTTTTAAGTTGGGTGGCTTCAATCATTGTTTAACCCTTCATCGCCCCATCATCCTCCACCCACCTCTCCCCACACCACCTCCGCCATTGCACCTCCACCCACTTGGTCAAATGTCCACTGTTTTTACCTTTTGATTAAAAAAAAATTATGACAATTTTTTCTCATTTGCAATGTTACTGCACAGCTTCTTCATATGTTACCTGGCTTAGACTTTTTTTTTGAAGGGTTTGCTCGCTGTTTGGCATGCTGCTTCGGTATCACAACATGATATGTCAGCCTCCCCATAAACACGCATCTCAAGTCTTTAACTACAAAGCATGAGACTCGTTGAATGACGTCAGAAACTTTCCCCGTAGACACGATTGGCGGACAGAAAGACATCAAACTTAATCTCGAAACAAAAATTTTGTTTGAATAGTGACCTTGAATCGAAATCGACGTGTAGGATCATTTTGCAAATGATAGGCTGTGACTGTGATGATAGGCTGTGACTGTGATGATAGGCTGTGACTGTGACAGAGTTGCAATGAATCTTGGACAAGATATCTGGGAAGTCAATCTCCCAATCAATGGGGAAAACACAAACAATTTGAAATAGATGCATGTGCGACACTGGATCCAAGAAAATACTACAGTTAGTAGTCAGGGGTTCTCAAACTTCTCCACACCCCCCTCCTCCCGACCGTTAAGACATTTGGAACATTTGGTCATGAGAATAACCGCTGCAATGGCTTTTGTTGGCACTTACCGCAAGGGTCATAATTTGATACTATTTTAAAAGTTTCATTTTCACGCATGTATTTCGCTTCGCGTTCCATACATCATTAAGTTCCAGTTTCACACATTTAGTTCCAGCTCCATGCATTTAGTCCCAGCTCCACGCATTTAGTCCCAGCTCCACGCATTTAGTTTCAGCTCCACGCATTTAGTTCCAGCTCCACGCATTTATTCCCCGCTCCACGCATTTAGTTCCAGCTCCACACATTTAGTTCCAGCTCCACACATTTAGTTCCAGCTCAACACATGTAGATCCACCTCCTCACATTTAGTTCCAGATCCACACATTTAGTTTCAGCCGCACAACACGCAAGCTTTGATCGTGCCTCGTATCCATGTAGCCAGCATGTTTTTCTATATACTTGGTGGACTTTTTTTTTAAAATGTCGTTAGTAAACTTTTGGTTACGCAATGTGGGGTCAAGATTGTGATAACGGACTGATCTCTCCCCCCCCCCAAAACCACTGACCTATTGTTTCAAACCGCAGACGGTCGCCCCCGGCCCCCTGCTATAACCTCAGTGACGGCTCTCAGTTCAACGGCCATTGAAGTCGTTTGGACCCAGGACGACTCTGGCGGCCCGACTGTCTCTGGACTTTACATTGCTAAGACTGGTTGGTATTGGCTTGTTTTTGGTTTATTCAAAGTACCACGCGTTGTTGTTGTTTTTTTTTAACGTGAAAAGTCTTTAATGTCAAATGTATTTTGCAACTCACAATTTCTGTTCAGCAGAACTCAGCCGTACACTCAAAATTTGAAACCATTTATTATTATTTCTTTACTATATTTCTATTTTAATTTTGAAAAAATAAAAAATAAATAGAAAATAACAAAAAATTAAAAACAAAACAAACAGAAAAACATTGAGAGCTCTTGAGCCAACAAGAACCAAACACCATGGATCTATCTAAGCCGTAATCCTACTTACAGCCAAATGGATGAGTCCCATTCAGTATTCAGGGTTGATTGCACATAATTGTGCCATATTCCTTGTAGATAACACATTAATGTGTTTCATTCACTGTTGATTACACATTAATGCGCCTCGTTCAAAGGGGATAGCTCTGCGCAAATGATTAAGAGAAACAAAAATAAAATTCTTTAGTTTGTGAGTTGAACAATTTATTTGACATTAAAACTTAATTTTAATTTTTATTTGTTTATGGTTGCTTGTATTTTTTGTTCATACATCGGATAAGTTTTTTTAAATTTTTTAAATAAATAATTATGTTTATTTAAATTTCTTGTTTTTGCACTTGCTTATGTAAATTTGTGGATGTGATTATTATGTTTTAGCATCATGTTGCAATTGGTAAATAGATACCTCCCCCCCCCCACACCAACACACCTTTTTTATTGTTATAAATCATCATTTCTATAGAACGAAAAACTAATGCAACATACCTTCAAATTAAAAGGCTGAATTTACGTTTTTGGCACTTTCTCCAAGTTTTTTAAAGTTTTTTTTTCTTAAGATTTCTTTAAATTTAATTGTTTTTTTTTGTTTTTTTTTGTCAGTAATATTTGGATGTGGTAGACCGTATGCAGGCGGTAACAGAAAACATGCTATTTTCTGACAGTCGGCATGAAGCTGTATTGAGATGTGTATAGCAAAACATAGACTGTCGTGAAATCTAGATACAGATAATTGAACAAAAATTATGGTCGTGTTAATATTATTTAAATTTTGTTGTTGTCGTTCAAAGTGCTGTAGGGCCTCTCATGTAGAGTGTAAGAGAATTCGAAAAGTGACTCCCCGTTAATATAAATATTATTATTATCAACATGGCATGACTGTTTTTTTCCTCTAGCTAAGTCTGTATATTTCATTCTATACCAATATAGACCAAACTCGAAAGGAGAATATAAATTCCTATTTCGTATCGTGGCCTGAGAAAAGCAAAATAATTGAGAATCTCTCCCCGGGGACGAGCTACGAGCTATTTGTGAAGGCGTTTCACAAGCATGCTCAGATGTTGACCTCCCCACCAGTGGTGTTCAGAACTCCAGCCCAGGGTAAGACGTGCCTCGAAGGTGTTACTGTACAGTGATTTAGTTAGAGGCTATGTTTTATTTTAATAGCCCTTCTCGGTTAGAGCTAGACTGCTAGTTGTATAAATACACGGTTCAAGTAGATCCAAATATTGCTCTGACGATTTTCATTATCCTTATTTAACTTATTATTTGTTTTTTTCACCGTATCATTCGTACTGTTTTGCATTAGTATCTATGGCATAAAGCTGAGAGTCATGCAGTTTTCTAATTGATTTTTATTGATGTATTTTTTATTTTGGCTCCTAGTGTTAACCTTAGCACGATCTTTGGCTAACATTGAAGATGATCTTTGGCTAACATGATCTTTGGCTAACATTGAAGATATTTTGGCTAACACCGTGTTTCATTGTTAAATATTCTAAGCTTGAAATTTCAAATTGTTCAGGTTAAGTTTTTAAAAAAGGAGAAAAAAAAGCTTAAAAGTAGTTAAGACTAATTACTGAATGATGTCATTATATTGAACAAGTTTTCTTTTAGTTTAAAATAACATAAGCACCAAAGGCATCCGATTAAATCAAGAAACCGTTAGATTTTATTTTGGTCAACTATTAGATTTTATATTTCACATCACTTTTGGTGGGTGGGGTGCAAATAATTTATCCATGGATAAATCTATAGATGCTGTGTAAAAATAGAGTAAAAAATAATTTAAAATTGTGGCTTACATTATCCCATATAGATTTAGATGGTAAACCTTAAAATATATCTTTCATACGGTGGAACCCTTCCAGTAGCTAATAGAAGGGTTAAGATATCGGGTGGCTCGCTAACAAAAGGTAAACAAGACGTGTCAAGTTTCTTTCCCCACTCCACAAACTAAGACACAAAATGTAATATGATTACTTCAACATGATCTTTTAAATATGTTTTAAAAATACATATTTATTAATTTTCTAAAAGGGGTGCTACACATTTGTATCATGGCTCTTTTTAATATTCTAGTTATGATTGCCATATGATAAAAAAATCATTAAAAACTAAACAAAACAAAACAAACCAAAATATAAATAGTACTGTATATTGTATATCTTTTCGGTACCGATAATTGCATCAACTGCAGTAATATTATCTTTTAACTATTCATCACAATATTGTCGAATATTTAAAGGGAAAGCATTCATGTTAAATTTTGATGAATCTATATTTAATATTTGTTCCCCTTTAACTTAAACTCTTTAGAGAACAATTATACAAATATTACAAAGCTTGTATTACTTCTAAATCTGTTTTAGTTGAGATAAAATGCTGGCTGAAAAAGGAGATAACATATTTAGGGCCAAAACAATTTCTATAACTGAATTTTTTATTATGCATCTTAAATTCATTAAAATACGGCTTTTAACTTAGTGATAGTGAAACGTTATTAAAAATTGGCATTTGTCATTAATTCATATTTAGACAAAAAAAATTATAATATACTTAGTTTACTTAGTCATGGCAAATTTAATTTTAATATTTTAAAATTGACATATTTCTGTAATTTCTCAATCAGAAATAAAAACCAGAATAACAAACTTTATTTTAAAAAAAAATTAAATGCAGTTTAAGAAACAGTACTTTATTTAACAAGAGAGAAATCTAGTCAGTTTCACCTGTTACATTGTCTAAAGATTATGTCAATTAAGTCCAATTTGATTTTTCTTTCAATTGCAGACATATGCTTTGAAATCATTATTGTGTCTAATTTAAAAATTGCTGAAATTAACTATGAATAACCAAGAGATACAGCATATACAGCAGTAATATGCAATTTACAAATAACCAAGATTTTCAGCATTAATTTAAAAAAAAACACAAATCTTTATGAAAATAATTTCTCAGAATAAGATGTATTTTCTTAATGGCTTCCCAACGTCACCAGAAAAGTAGACCTGCAGTGTCTCAGGTTGGGTATGTATGTATCAGCTGGGACTTGCTCTTATGTGAATCAACGGACATTTGCCATGTTGAAGGTACAACTAGGGGTCTAACTGTGTACTGGTCTTCGACGGAAAGGCCTTTATGGTACACTTTAGTACAGCTGAGTAAGCTGGTGCTTGATGCATTGGACACCCCATCCTGCCTTTGAACGGTTCATTAAACAACCAAGGCCTTTCCCAAACTAGGCAGATGGTTTGAATGGGTAGCCAAACAAGCAAGTTTACCAGAGGGGCGCAGAATTTGGCTTGCTCAGCAAACACCCAAGAACTGTGAAATGAGATAGATGAGCAATTCAGATGTGTTATAAGAAATGACACTTTCTTTCAATTTCACTTGTGCTGGACGTGATATCTCTGGTGTTTGACAGAAATGATTGCTGCTGTCAGTGTTCTCTGAGATGGACCTGGCTCTAGATGTCGGGGGGGGGGCGGGACTGCAGATTCAAGAGGTCTTGCTCCATTGTCCCATGCCCACCAGTGTGCTCCATTGCCCCATGCCCACCAGTGTGCTCCATTGTCCCATGCCCACAAGTGTGCTCCATTGTCCCATGCCCACCAGTGTGCTCCATTGTCCCATGCCCACAAGTGTGCTCCATTGTCCCATGCCCACCATGTGCTCCATTGTCCCATGCCCACCAGTGTGCTCCATTGCCCCATGCCCACAAGTGTGCTTCATTGTCCCATGCCCACAAGTGTGCTCCATTGTCCCATGTCCACCAGTGTGCTCCATTGCCCCATGCCCACCAGTGTGCTCCATTGCCCCATGTCCACCAGTGTGCTCCATTGTCCCATGCCCACCAGCGTGCTCCATTGTCCCATGTCCACCAGTGTGCTCCATTGTCCCATGCCCACCAGTGTGCTCCATTGCCCCATGCCCACCAGTGTGCTCCATTGTCCCATGTCAACCAGTGTGCTCCATTGTTCCATGCCCACCAGTGTGCTCCATTGTCCCATGTCCACCAGTGTCCTCCTTTTTCCCATGCCCACCAGTGTGCTCCATTGTCCCATGCCCACCAGTGTGCTCCATTGTCCCATGCCCACCAGTGTGCCCCATGCCCACAAGTGTGCTCCATTGTCCCATGCCCACCAGTGTGCTTCATTGTCCCATGCCCACAAGTGGGCTCCATTGTCCCATGCCCACCAGTGTGCTTCATTGTCCCATGCCCACCAGTGTGCTCCATTGCCCCATGCCCACAAGTGTGCTCCATTGTCCCATGCCCACCAGTGTGCTTCATTGTCCCATGCCCACCAGTGTGCTCCATTGCCCCATGCCCACAAGTGTGCTCCATTGTCCCATGCCCACCAGTGTGCTTCATTGTCCCATGCCCACCAGTGTGCTCCATTGCCCCATGCCCACCAGTGTGCTCCAATGTCCCATGCCCACAAGTGTGCTCCATTGTCCCATGCCCACCAGTGTGCTCCATTGTCCCATGCCCATAAGTGTGCTCCATTGTCCCATGCCCACAAGTGTGCTCCATTGTCCCATGCCCACAAGTGTGCTCCATTGTCCCATGCCCACCAGTGTGCTCCATTGTCCCATGCCCACAAGTGTGCTTCATTGTCCCATGCCCACAAGTGTGCTCCATTGTCCCATGCCCACCAGTGTGCTCCATTGTCCCATGCCCACAAGTGTGCTCCATTGTCCCATGCCCACCATGTGCTCCATTGTCCCATGCCCACCAGTGTGCTCCATTGCCCCATGCCCACAAGTGTGCTTCATTGTCCCATGCCCACAAGTGTGCTCCATTGTCCCATGTCCACCAGTGTGCTCCATTGCCCCATGCCCACCAGTGTGCTCCATTGCCCCATGTCCACCAGTGTGCTCCATTGTCCCATGCCCACCAGCGTGCTCCATTGTCCCATGCCCACCAGTGTGCTCCATTGCCCCATGCCCACCAGTGTGCTCCATTGTCCCATGTCAACCAGTGTGCTCCATTGTTCCATGCCCACCAGTGTGCTCCATTGTCCCATGTCCACCAGTGTCCTCCTTTTTCCCATGCCCACCAGTGTGCTCCATTGTCCCATGCCCACCAGTGTGCTCCATTGTCCCATGCCCACCAGTGTGCCCCATGCCCACAAGTGTGCTCCATTGTCCCATGCCCACCAGTGTGCTTCATTGTCCCATGCCCACAAGTGGGCTCCATTGTCCCATGCCCACCAGTGTGCTTCATTGTCCCATGCCCACCAGTGTGCTCCATTGCCCCATGCCCACAAGTGTGCTCCATTGTCCCATGCCCACCAGTGTGCTCCATTGCCCCATGCCCACAAGTGTGCTCCATTGTCCCATGCCCACCAGTGTGCTTCATTGTCCCATGCCCACCAGTGTGCTCCATTGCCCCATGCCCACCAGTGTGCTCCAATGTCCCATGCCCACAAGTGTGCTCCATTGTCCCATGCCCACCAGTGTGCTCCATTGTCCCATGCCCATAAGTGTGCTCCATTGTCCCATGCCCACAAGTGTGCTCCATTGTCCCATGCCCACAAGTGTGCTCCATTGTCCCATGCCCACCAGTGTGCTCCATTGTCCCATGCCCACAAGTGTGCTTCATTGTCCCATGCCCACAAGTGTGCTCCATTGTCCCATGCCCACCAGTGTGCTCCATTGTCCCATGCCCACAAGTGTGCTCCATTGTCCCATGCCCACCAGTGTGCTCCATTGTCCCATGTCCACCAGTGTGCTCCATTGTCCCATGCCCACAAGTGTGCTCCATTGTCCCATGCCCACCAGTGTGCTCCATTGTCCCATGCCCACCAGTGTGCCCCATGCCCACAAGTGTGCTCCATTGTCCCATGCCCACCAGTGTGCTTCATTGTCCCATGCCCACAAGTGGGCTCCATTGTCCCATGCCCACCAGTGTGTTCATTGTCCCATGCCCACCAGTGTGCTCCATTGCCCCATGCCCACAAGTGTGCTCCATTGTCCCATGCCCACCAGTGTGCTTCATTGTCCCATGCCCACCAGTGTGCTCCATTGCCCCATGCCCACAAGTGTGCTCCATTGTCCCATGCCCACCAGTGTGCTTCATTGTCCCATGCCCACCAGTGTGCTCCATTGCCCCATGCCCACCAGTGTGCTCCAATGTCCCATGCCCACAAGTGTGCTCCATTGTCCCATGCCCACCAGTGTGCTCCATTGTCCCATGCCCATAAGTGTGCTCCATTGTCCCATGCCCACAAGTGTGCTCCATTGTCCCATGCCCACAAGTGTGCTCCATTGTCACATGCCCACCAGTGTGCTCCATTGTCCCATGCCCACAAGTGTGCTTCATTGTCCCATGCCCACAAGTGTGCTCCATTGTCCCATGCCCACCAGTGTGCTCCATTGTCCCATGCCCACAAGTGTGCTCCATTGTCCCATGCCCACCATGTGCTCCATTGTCCCATGCCCACCAGTGTGCTCCATTGCCCCATGCCCACAAGTGTGCTTCATTGTCCCATGCCCACAAGTGTGCTCCATTGTCCCATGTCCACCAGTGTGCTCCATTGCCCCATGCCCACCAGTGTGCTCCATTGCCCCATGTCCACCAGTGTGCTCCATTGTCCCATGCCCACCAGCGTGCTCCATTGTCCCATGCCCACCAGTGTGCTCCATTGCCCCATGCCCACCAGTGTGCTCCATTGTCCCATGTCAACCAGTGTGCTCCATTGTTCCATGCCCACCAGTGTGCTCCATTGTCCCATGTCCACCAGTGTCCTCCTTTTTCCCATGCCCACCAGTGTGCTCCATTGTCCCATGCCCACCAGTGTGCTCCATTGTCCCATGCCCACCAGTGTGCCCCATGCCCACAAGTGTGCTCCATTGTCCCATGCCCACCAGTGTGCTTCATTGTCCCATGCCCACAAGTGGGCTCCATTGTCCCATGCCCACCAGTGTGCTTCATTGTCCCATGCCCACCAGTGTGCTCCATTGCCCCATGCCCACAAGTGTGCTCCATTGTCCCATGCCCACCAGTGTGCTCCATTGCCCCATGCCCACAAGTGTGCTCCATTGTCCCATGCCCACCAGTGTGCTTCATTGTCCCATGCCCACCAGTGTGCTCCATTGCCCCATGCCCACCAGTGTGCTCCAATGTCCCATGCCCACAAGTGTGCTCCATTGTCCCATGCCCACCAGTGTGCTCCATTGTCCCATGCCCACAAGTGTGCTCCATTGTCCCATGCCCACCAGTGTGCTCCATTGTCCCATGCCCACAAGTGTGCTCCATTGTCCCATGCCCACAAGTGTGCTCCATTGTCCCATGCCCACAAGTGTGCTCCATTGTCACATGCCCACCAGTGTGCTCCATTGTCCCATGCCCACAAGTGTGCTTCATTGTCCCATGCCCACAAGTGTGCTCCATTGTCCCATGCCCACCAGTGTGCTCCATTGTCCCATGCCCACAAGTGTGCTCCATTGTCCCATGCCCACCATGTGCTCCATTGTCCCATGCCCACCAGTGTGCTCCATTGCCCCATGCCCACCAGTGTGCTCCATTGCCCCATGCCCACAAGTGTGCTTCATTGTCCCATGCCCACAAGTGTGCTCCATTGTCCCATGTCCACCAGTGTGCTCCATTGCCCCATGCCCACCAGTGTGCTCCATTGCCCCATGTCCACCAGTGTGCTCCATTGTCCCATGCCCACCAGCGTGCTCCATTGTCCCATGCCCACCAGTGTGCTCCATTGCCCCATGCCCACCAGTGTGCTCCATTGTCCCATGTCAACCAGTGTGCTCCATTGTTCCATGCCCACCAGTGTGCTCCATTGTCCCATGTCCACCAGTGTCCTCCTTTTTCCCATGCCCACCAGTGTGCTCCATTGTCCCATGCCCACCAGTGTGCTCCATTGTCCCATGCCCACCAGTGTGCCCCATGCCCACAAGTGTGCTCCATTGTCCCATGCCCACCAGTGTGCTTCATTGTCCCATGCCCACAAGTGGGCTCCATTGTCCCATGCCCACCAGTGTGCTTCATTGTCCCATGCCCACCAGTGTGCTCCATTGCCCCATGCCCACAAGTGTGCTCCATTGTCCCATGCCCACCAGTGTGCTCCATTGCCCCATGCCCACAAGTGTGCTCCATTGTCCCATGCCCACCAGTGTGCTTCATTGTCCCATGCCCACCAGTGTGCTCCATTGCCCCATGCCCACCAGTGTGCTCCAATGTCCCATGCCCACAAGTGTGCTCCATTGTCCCATGCCCACCAGTGTGCTCCATTGTCCCATGCCCATAAGTGTGCTCCATTGTCCCATGCCCACAAGTGTGCTCCATTGTCCCATGCCCACAAGTGTGCTCCATTGTCCCATGCCCACCAGTGTGCTCCATTGTCCCATGCCCACCAGTGTGCTTCATTGTCCCATGCCCACCAGTGTGCTCCATTGCCCCATGCCCACAAGTGTGCTCCATTGTCCCATGCCCACCAGTGTGCTTCATTGTCCCATGCCCACCAGTGTGCTCCATTGCCCCATGCCCACAAGTGTGCTCCATTGTCCCATGCCCACCAGTGTGCTTCATTGTCCCATGCCCACCAGTGTGCTCCATTGCCCCATGCCCACCAGTGTGCTCCAATGTCCCATGCCCACAAGTGTGCTCCATTGTCCCATGCCCACCAGTGTGCTCCATTGTCCCATGCCCACAGTGTGCTCCATTGTCCCATGCCCACAAGTGTGCTCCATTGTCCCATGCCCACAAGTGTGCTCCATTGTCCCATGCCCACCAGTGTGCTCCATTGTCCCATGCCCACAAGTGTGCTTCATTGTCCCATGCCCACAAGTGTGCTCCATTGTCCCATGCCCACCAGTGTGCTCCATTGTCCCATGCCCACAAGTGTGCTCCATTGTCCCATGCCCACCATGTGCTCCATTGTCCCATGCCCACCAGTGTGCTCCATTGCCCCATGCCCACAAGTGTGCTTCATTGTCCCATGCCCACAAGTGTGCTCCATTGTCCCATGTCCACCAGTGTGCTCCATTGCCCCATGCCCACCAGTGTGCTCCATTGCCCCATGTCCACCAGTGTGCTCCATTGTCCCATGCCCACCAGCGTGCTCCATTGTCCCATGCCCACCAGTGTGCTCCATTGCCCCATGCCCACCAGTGTGCTCCATTGTCCCATGTCAACCAGTGTGCTCCATTGTTCCATGCCCACCAGTGTGCTCCATTGTCCCATGTCCCACCAGTGTCCTCCTTTTTCCCATGCCCACCAGTGTGCTCCATTGTCCCATGCCCACCAGTGTGCTCCATTGTCCCATGCCCACCAGTGTGCCCCATGCCCACAAGTGTGCTCCATTGTCCCATGCCCACCAGTGTGCTTCATTGTCCCATGCCCACAAGTGGGCTCCATTGTCCCATGCCCACCAGTGTGCTTCATTGTCCCATGCCCACCAGTGTGCTCCATTGCCCCATGCCCACAAGTGTGCTCCATTGTCCCATGCCCACCAGTGTGCTCCATTGCCCCATGCCCACAAGTGTGCTCCATTGTCCCATGCCCACCAGTGTGCTTCATTGTCCCATGCCCACCAGTGTGCTCCATTGCCCCATGCCCACCAGTGTGCTCCAATGTCCCATGCCCACAAGTGTGCTCCATTGTCCCATGCCCACCAGTGTGCTCCATTGTCCCATGCCCATAAGTGTGCTCCATTGTCCCATGCCCACAAGTGTGCTCCATTGTCCCATGCCCACAAGTGTGCTCCATTGTCCCATGCCCACCAGTGTGCTCCATTGTCCCATGCCCACAAGTGTGCTTCATTGTCCCATGCCCACAAGTGTGCTCCATTGTCCCATGCCCACCAGTGTGCTCCATTGTCCCATGCCCACAAGTGTGCTCCATTGTCCCATGCCCACCAGTGTGCTCCATTGTCCCATGTCCACCAGTGTGCTCCATTGTCCCATGCCCACAAGTGTGCTCCATTGTCCCATGCCCACCAGTGTGCTCCATTGTCCCATGCCCACCAGTGTGCCCCATGCCCACAAGTGTGCTCCATTGTCCCATGCCCACCAGTGTGCTTCATTGTCCCATGCCCACAAGTGGGCTCCATTGTCCCATGCCCACCAGTGTGTTCATTGTCCCATGCCCACCAGTGTGCTCCATTGCCCCATGCCCACAAGTGTGCTCCATTGTCCCATGCCCACCAGTGTGCTTCATTGTCCCATGCCCACCAGTGTGCTCCATTGCCCCATGCCCACAAGTGTGCTCCATTGTCCCATGCCCACCAGTGTGCTTCATTGTCCCATGCCCACCAGTGTGCTCCATTGCCCCATGCCCACCAGTGTGCTCCAATGTCCCATGCCCACAAGTGTGCTCCATTGTCCCATGCCCACCAGTGTGCTCCATTGTCCCATGCCCATAAGTGTGCTCCATTGTCCCATGCCCACAAGTGTGCTCCATTGTCCCATGCCCACAAGTGTGCTCCATTGTCACATGCCCACCAGTGTGCTCCATCGTCCCATGCCCACCAGTGTGCTCCATTGTCCCATGCCCACAAGTGTGCTCCATTGTCCCATGCCCACCAGTGTGCTCCATTGTCCCATGCCCACAAGTGTGCTCCATTGTCCCATGCCCACCATGTGCTCCATTGTCCCATGCCCACCAGTGTGCTCCATTGCCCCATGCCCACAAGTGTGCTTCATTGTCCCATGCCCACAAGTGTGCTCCATTGTCCCATGTCCACCAGTGTGCTCCATTGCCCCATGCCCACCAGTGTGCTCCATTGCCCCATGTCCACCAGTGTGCTCCATTGTCCCATGCCCACCAGCGTGCTCCATTGTCCCATGCCCACCAGTGTGCTCCATTGCCCCATGCCCACCAGTGTGCTCCATTGTCCCATGTCAACCAGTGTGCTCCATTGTTCCATGCCCACCAGTGTGCTCCATTGTCCCATGTCCACCAGTGTCCTCCTTTTTCCCATGCCCACCAGTGTGCTCCATTGTCCCATGCCCACCAGTGTGCTCCATTGTCCCATGCCCACCAGTGTGCCCCATGCCCACAAGTGTGCTCCATTGTCCCATGCCCACCAGTGTGCTTCATTGTCCCATGCCCACAAGTGGGCTCCATTGTCCCATGCCCACCAGTGTGCTTCATTGTCCCATGCCCACCAGTGTGCTCCATTGCCCCATGCCCACAAGTGTGCTCCATTGTCCCATGCCCACCAGTGTGCTCCATTGCCCCATGCCCACAAGTGTGCTCCATTGTCCCATGCCCACCAGTGTGCTTCATTGTCCCATGCCCACCAGTGTGCTCCATTGCCCCATGCCCACCAGTGTGCTCCAATGTCCCATGCCCACAAGTGTGCTCCATTGTCCCATGCCCACCAGTGTGCTCCATTGTCCCATGCCCATAAGTGTGCTCCATTGTCCCATGCCCACAAGTGTGCTCCATTGTCCCATGCCCACAAGTGTGCTCCATTGTCCCATGCCCACCAGTGTGCTCCATTGTCCCATGCCCACAAGTGTGCTTCATTGTCCCATGCCCACAAGTGTGCTCCATTGTCCCATGCCCACCAGTGTGCTCCATTGTCCCATGCCCACAAGTGTGCTCCATTGTCCCATGCCCACCAGTGTGCTCCATTGTCCCATGTCCACCAGTGTGCTCCATTGTCCCATGCCCACCATGTGCTCCATTGTCCCATGCCACAAGTGTGCTTCATTGTCCCATGCCCACCAGTGTGCTCCATTGTCCCATGCCCACCAGTGTGCTCCATTGTCCCATGCCCACCAGTGTGCTCCATTGTCCCATGCCCACCAGTGTGCTCCATTGTCCCATGCCCACCAGTGTGCTCCATTGTCCCATGTCCACCAGTGTGCTCCATTGTCCCATGCCCACCAGTGTGCTCCATTGTCCCATGCCCACAAGTGTGCTCCATTGTCCCATGCCCATCAGTGTGCTCCATTGTCCCATGCCCACCAGTGTGCTCCATTGTCCCATGTCCACCAGTGTGCTCCATTGCCCCATGTCCACCAGTTTGCTTGCTGGGAAGGTGGTGTCTATATGTACAAGACAATTATCCCTGGAGGGGTCAAGTTAAGTGGCCTGTCTCCAGTTGAAATTATCAGAATTTTAATGCAACAACCTGTTTAGAAACTGCTGGAGCAGAAACTTTACCTGGCATAGCTAGACATAACCCTAGCGGGTTTTCCCAATTTCATAGGTGTGCTTTGAGCTAGGCTAAAACATATCATACAGGAAACAAAAAATTCCATTAACAGAAAATTGGTTAGCCGTTCTATGCTGTTAGTAGCTCATTAAAAAAAGTTCAGATGTGTAATAAATTATAATTTTTCTTTATAAAAAAAAAGCTTCTTCCTTGGATTCCGATGTTGCTCCAACAGCCTCAATAGAAGCCTCCCCTCCAACTGGCTACAAATATAACTCAACTGAAATGAAACATCCAAACCGAAACCAGGCTTATCAGAATATTGCACCTGCCACCAGTGACCTCGTCAGTGCTGCGAGGGAGAGTGAAGCTGAGCCATCAGTGGTTATAGAGCCAACCAGAACAATCACATTCGCCCTGACTCCAGTGTTACAGACCGACCAGAAAGAGAAAACTGTCATGGAGGTTGTGAAGCAGTTTACAAACAAAGTGGAGGGAATCAAGCAGAGGGGCCAGAATCCTGAAGAACCTTTAGACATTCTTGGCATTGGCCACAATGCCACACCTTCAGATTTCCCTGGACCATTGAGTCAAGCTACTCATATGGCGTCACAGGTTAAACCAGTGTACCAAACTGGCAATGACACAGACTTACCAGCCGGGAGCAGCAACAGAAACATGGCTTCACAGTTCCACAGCAACATGGCCTTACCAACTGACAGAAGCACGGCTTCACCAACAACGGTAACTTTTCCCGCAATGACCTATTCAGTCAAAGATGACTCAAAAATTGATTTAGGCATACCTCTAAACAAGTCTGCTACAGCCAACACTTTTCAGTCACCATCATCGTCAACCAATACAAAATTTGCCCAAGAAGCAGAGTTTTTTGGGTCTTAATGACAGCCGTCTAACTTCTCAAGAGACTCCATCGACATCTTTTGGTATGCCAGATGCTAGCATTCCCAAACCTAACAAGACAGATGCTAGCATTCCCAAACCTAACAAGACAGATGCTAACACATCAACAATTTCAATGTCTCTTCAGAAACCTGAACTGACCCCAGTTTTTCCGCCACATCCATCCACTTTATTTCAGCCTTATTCCACACTAACACAGCTAGACTTTAGCATTCGTGGTTCTCCTTTAATCAGTAACAGTAAGTTCACTACTTGTATTTCATAAGAAGTACCCTGGCTGTATCTGGATAGTGCATAGCTTTTGCTCTGTAAACTGTTGAATAATATGTAGATTTGGTAAAAGGGTTTGTCTTTATGGAAGACAACAACTCCAGGTGTCTATCACTGCAGTGTGCTGGCATGAGGCTTAAAAAATACTCATGTTTATATTCATGTTTATCATAGCTATTGGCAATACATACAGAAACACACAATATAATTTACATTTCTAAACCACTAATGTTGCCATTTTCTTTTTTTTTAAAAAGTAAGATTAGATTTTTTTGTTCTGGGTATTCAGAGATGTTTTTGACAGTAACATTAATTATTTCTAAATAAGTTTTTTTTTCAAAGGTAAAAATCTGATACATTTTTAAATTAAAATTTTCTGAAAACTAATATTTTATCGTTTTTCTTCTTAAATATTGTTAGTGCTTTTGTCAATTTTATTGCTTATTATATATTCCATCTGTTGTAAAGCCCTGTAGTTTGCCTCTTTTCTTTAATCACTGTGTTGATGTTGTATCTAATTATTATCCGTAAATTTTGTATTTTATCTTCTTGCTTGCTTTGCTTATGACATAGCTAATATTGCTTTAATAGTTTTATATTTAATTTACATGTAAGATTGTTTTTTTAAAAGCCACTAACTCATTTGATCTCTTTTAAAAAGTTTAGCAAAAAATAATAATGAGTATCATGCCCCCAAAAAATAAAATAAAATGGCAGATGAAAAATAGGCAATAATATATTATTATTCTTTAGTGCTAAAAAACATGGTGCGTGTAGTAATAATTTTGGCAATGTAAGAGATTAAAAACAAACAGGAATTAGAATTCCCCTTTTTTTCACTTCGTTAATTTAAATGTTATACTATCAGCTTTATTAAAGATTAGTATTAAAATGATTTAAAGTTTTAAATCTTATTGATGCACTTATAGAAGAAAATAACTTACTTCGACTTTCTATATGCGTGTGATGAAAGTTTATCTTTTACAAATTTATGAACTGAAACATTCATTTACTCCTTTTCCCCATTTGTTGGTTCGTTTAAAATATTCTGAACAGAAGAAGCATCTGTAATATAGAAGATAAGATATATTGGTAATAATCGTTCGCTTCGCAAAAGTTTAAAATCTTTGATTTACGAAGCTTAAAATTTGTTACGGCAAACTCAGAAACAATTTCTAAATTAAATAAATACGAGCCTACCACCAAGAATGAATTAGCCTTCAACCAAAAGGATGAGAAATTGATGAATTTATACGATGAAGGACGGCCATTAAGGGAAAACCTCAGGTGCTGCTCTAATACCAACTAATCATTTTTTCATATTTTTTTTTATAGATGTTCTCTTACACTTATGCCATTATGCACCTATTAATTATGCATGAACAACAACCACCGTTTGAGTTTGAAAATATATTATTTCATGATTTACATATTTGTCTTTGGCTTAATTCAATTGTATTTTTCAAAAATAACTTACTTGGATACTTTAAAATTTATTTGTTATCATTATTTATGGTTAAAATAATGAAATGTTGGATATTTTACAAAATTTTGATAGCAAAACGAATATTTTAAAAAAAATAATTTATCTTGTTTACTTTTACAGAAACTACGACACTGAAGCCAGGTTCGGACTTGCCAAACTCAAATACGCCACAGTTAACAGTTAAACTCTACCCTACGGCGACCACCTCGACCACAAAACCTCGACCAGTGATCACTGAACAACCACCAAAACCTGATATTCATCCAGACTCTGAGTACACAATAAGACCAACGGGGGAAATCTTTGAGCCAACTGCGAAGCCCACAAATGAATGGTTCCCTTCAAGGGAATACATCCCAAATCCAGATCAGGGCAACGGGGTAGTGGACAGATTCTGCGAGGTTAAAATCCATGAGGGAGTAACCTGGCCGCGCACCAGATTTGGCAAAACAGAAGAGAATAACTGTCCTTTTCCCCTTAGGGGTAAGTTACAATAGATATTTGTCTTCCAGTTATTTAATCTAGAGACATAGTCTGTTCAAAATATAATAACCAAGAATTAATAAAAGAGTGTAACTTAAACAAACACTCGTTGCCCTTCCTTTTGAAAAAAAATAAAATAAAGAAGTGGATTTAAAAATTGTTGTTTTCCAACTAAATTTAAGGGAGAAATATTTCTTTGTATTAAATATTGCATTAAATTTGCGGACACCCTTCTCACTTTAATCCCAAAGAGGTTTAAGATCTATTAATATCTTGTATAAAAATATATATATAAAAAAGTAATAAAAATTCATGTCATCAATTAAAAGTTGTTAGAATTTTTTCTTTTTAAATATGCATATAAAGTGTAAATAATTCGTATCTTGAAATCATTTCTATTTAATTAAAGGCAAATCTACCTGGCGTTGTTTGGGTTATGGTTGGGAAAGTGCTGGACCAGATATGTCACAATGTATCTCATCTTGGTTGGAGGAACTGGTAGGTAAACAAACACACTGTCGGAATAGGGATCTCGTACTTTAACGGATGTGCTATTTTTTTCTTAAATTGACTTTATTTAACAGTTATGACAGAACCTTTTTTAAAAGTGTGTTTTGGGGGTGAGGTGGGGTTTAAACCTTTAGCTGAAAGCCTCAATCCCAATGTCAGTAGCAACGTGGTTAGGTATTAAAAATTAGATTCCCCAAAAGTAACTAATCTTTCTAGATATTTCTGTGGACGAAATATAATTTTCTAGAATCAAGTTACAATGAAAAGATAAAAGTTATAATGAAGGTTAGATATTTGAAGATGAAAAGGTCCACTCCTCTGACTTATAATTATTATAGGGTTCATGCAAGCTTTATACATAAATTTTAATGTCTTCATTATTTTATAGAAATTTCAAAATATTGACTCCTTAGCATTTTTAAAAAGAAATTAAAAGGTCCACTGACAAGTTTTTTTTCTCCTTATCACAGACCCGAAATTGTACTGAGATAATAGCAATAAATGAGCCATCTGTAAGAACCTGAGTGCTTCCATTTGCTTGATTCATTCTCTCATTAGCTCGTTTCTTTGCTTCTCCTCATTAAAAAAAAATTAAGGATTGAAATTGCATTACGTGAGCTGCTTTGGCACCACAGCTTTAATATATGAATACATCTCAAAATCTAGCTTATTCCCTATTGTATATTTAAATTTAAGGTCTGCCTTGAAAATATTTTTAAAAACGAAAACATTCCAGCTATGAGCCACTAGGCCTGTCAACGTGTACCTGGGTACCCATTGCCGCACTATTTCCCGGGTAGTAAAATTGCGCCCGGGTGCCAGTGAAAATGTGGCTGCAAAGTCTATACCAACAGTGCCCGAACTGCGGCTCTTCTGTGTTCACATTGCGGTTGATGAACAATTTTATCAAATTAAAACTTATAGTTTGAAATATATGCTGTGAAATATGTTTAACATCAAAATGCTTAAGAAGACGTTTCTGTCAACGGGAAATAGATAAGGTCCTGTCAAACTTCAATGTATTTTGATAAACCCTTTTTCTCTGAACATGAAACAAAAAATGTTTAACACAAAAATATTTTGTTTCTTTTAATGAATCAATGACAGGAAGCTAACTTGTCTTTGAAATGCACCAACGACATTGAGATGATGTAATATTGTTTATCTAACCCTTGCCCCCTCACTCCTCCCTCCACTCCTATCCCAAACATACTTGAAAAAGGACCTCAATATTGGGTTTTTAAAAAATATACAAATTTCAGGCGTTCAAAGATTTTTTTTTACCGTAGTAACAAAGATAAAATGAAAGTGGTTGTTTGTTGTTGTTTTATAAGTTGTCGGCATGCTGAAGGACGCACCTCGCAGCCACTGAAACCATTATAAACCCGCACCCTTTCCATTCACTTCTGTTTCTTGTGGTGCCTTAACACCACATATAGACCTAGCATAAAAACTGATTTTAATAAAATGTTCAAAGTTGTCAGTATTTAAAGTTAATAAATTTAAATAGTTAATACTTATCTTATCTTATCTGTTTACAGACGCTCCTTCTATACAGAAGATTATTGCGTCCTACGCTTATCTATGGTTTGTGTTTAGTCCTGCATTTTTATTAAAGATTTAAATGTTGATAAAGTGTTGGTTTTCCTGGATTCTTCAGGCAACCCATTCCACGCCCGAATTCCGGACGGGAAGAAGGAAAACTTGTATGTGTTTGTTCTTGCATACGGAATAAGAAAGGTGTTTTTTATCCTTATGTCTATCTGAGGGTTGTATTAAGTTATCTTTGTGTTGTATTTCTAAATTAGAATTAATTGCTTTATGTATGATTACTACTTTGCTCTTGGTTCTTCTATCCTCTAGTGTTTCAAGGTTTAATGATTTAACTAATGGTGTTATTCTTGTCAGTTTTAATATTCTCCAGTAATGAATCTGGCAGCTCTTTTTTTAATTTGTTCAGTTTATCAATGTTTTCTTTGGTGGATGGGTCCCATACAGAAGATGCATATTCTAGTACAGGTCTCACCAAGTGAGGTAGCATTTTAGTTTTATATCTCTATTACATTTGTTAAAGTTTCTTTTTATAAAGCCTAAGGTTTTGTTTGATTTTTTAATAACTTCATTGACATGGGGATTCCATGATAGTTTCTCATTTATTAAGACTCCTAAGTATTTTGCATCTTTAGTTTGGGTCAGTTCTTTTCCATGAATGTAATATTTTGAATTTATTTGTTTCTTTTTCTTTGTTTCTCTTAACAGTTGACACTTTTCTGGGTGGAAAGACATACTCCAGTTAGTTTCCCATTTTATGAATTCATCTAAGTCTTTTTGTAAAATTTTGCTGTCTTGTTCTGATTTAATTGTTCTATAGATTATACAATCATCAGCAAATAACCTAACTTTTGTACCTGTTGAGATGTTGTTGGGTAAATCATTTATATAAATTAAAAAGAGTAAGGGACCTAGCACAGTTCCTTGTGGAACTCCTGAGTTAACCTTTATTGGTGCAGATTTAGATCCATTAATTATTACAGTTTGCTCCCTGCCCAAAAGGAAGTCTTGGATCCAGTGAAGTAAGGAACCTGAGATTCCAAAGTAGTTAAGTTTTTTAAGTAAACTAAGGTGGTGAACTTTGTCAAATGCTTTTGAGAAGTCTAGTAATATTGTATCTATTTGATCATTTTTGTCTAAGCCTTTTGATAGTTCATCTATTAAACCTATTAATTGTGTTTCACATGATCTGTTTTTTCTAAAGCCGTGTTGATGTGGGCATAGGGCATTATATTTGTCAAGGTGGTTAACTATTCTACTATATATTATGTGTTCTAGTAATTTACAGGTGATACTAGTAAGTGATACAGGCCTGTAATTACCAGGGTCTGATTTAGATTTATAACGTTCAAGCTGCTGTGCCCGTATTGCCTGACCGAACTTTATGTCATTGTTGACATTTTGTTTGAATATTCAGTTTGCTTTAGTTTTAGTTTATGAGTATGATGAATGTATTTACAGCCGGAATACAATTTTGTAGCGCATTAAAGTATGTTAAAGCATGCTGTTGGCTACTGTGTGAAATGAGGCACATAGATTGTGGCTAGGTTGGAATGTATAGCGGTCATAACAGCGAAAATTATGCGGCGTTTTGAACGTATACCCGGCAGCTTTTTTCAACAATATTGACAGCCCTATCAGCTACTAAAAAAGATACTATGTATAATTCATATGCATTTGTCTTTTTTCAGCTTGCCTAAATAAATTTTATTTTTTATTTCATTCTGTATGTTATCTGAGTAATGCATAAAATAATATAAGTTTTTTTAAAAATGAAGTTCATCTCTTGTGTTTTTTTATTTGTATATTCTTGGAGTGTTAAGATGATGTATGTTACCTGTCAATCACTTGCAAGTTAGCTATTTTTAATGCAGCAAATAATATTTTAGATTACAAATTGCATTTAATAATGTTTTTAAAATATCTGAACTAGCACTATCATTGTAAAAATCAGCACTGCAAACAATAAATAAACTTTATCATATAAAGTTTTTTTTTCCTTTTCTTCCACTGTGAGCACACACACTATTGAATAAATTTCCAATTCTCACTATCTCTAACACATGCCACCTTATTTCCCAGGCCAATGCGGACTCACCTTCAGATGAAGCTGTTGTGGCGCTTAGCTCAATGATGAGGGATCGAAATATGACATGTGGAGACCTCAATAGAACAGCCATGAAATTGCTTCCCAAGCTGGTCCATGGAATACCGAGGATGCTGCATAACAAGTCCTTTGAAGAAAAGAAAAGAAAAATGAAGAAATTCAAAAAGGTTCTTGAAGATTTTACTTAAATAATAATAAATTGTTTAACATGTGTTGTGGTTTTCATAAATTTAATACATTCACAGGAACTATTTTAATATTTTTTATAAAATATAAAGAACAAGAAAAAGAACATAGCATTTGAAATATTTATAATGACCAAATATATCAAGGAAAGTAAACGGTTCAAAAGGTTGCATCATCTAATTTTAATTCCATATTTTTTTAAAATTTTGCCTCATATATAATGAAAAAAGTGAATTATCATTAAAAAAAACTAAACAAACTCATCATTAAAACAGGATTTCATGGCGTCAAGCAGCAGTCTTCTAAACCGAAGGAACAGCAAGTCATGGCGAGCGCTATCCAAACAGGACAGGAAAAGATCAGCCACTTCTCTAATTATTGCTGTAGAAGATGCAGGGTTCCAATCTGCAAGTTTTATAGATCCAGGCAAAAACGAGATTGATATTGACACCAATCTAGGTAAAAGAATAGATTTCTTATTTTCATTTTCCTATTTGTAAATGATGCCCAATTTAAATTCCATTGAAATTATTGTTTTTTTATCATATACACAATTCTACAAAGCAACTTTTATATTGTCAAACAATTTTTTTTTAAAATATTGCGCCATAGGCACCTGATGTAGTCCACATGCTATTACTTTCCATTGGTTATTAACTATTTAGAGAGTAGTTCTCCACCAATCATCTCAGAGTTCTTGTGAGGTACTCCTCAGGGGATAATATATTGATTCTTTCATTATCTTAACATAACCTTATAATCCTAACATTATTGAAGAAATGATATTGCTGAATGTGTTATTTTAAAGAAAAATTCCTTTTTCAGTAATGCAAGTGAATGTTCTAGATCATCAAAAAGTTCACAATGACATTCGATTCCCATTACGAGAAGATCTCTCCAAATCCAATTGGGAAAGAAACTCTGACTCAATCACCATCACAAATAAAAGTCTCAAAGGAATAGGAATTCAGGGTAATTCTTAACTCAGAATAACTTAATACATGAGAACAACTTAATATTTATTAATTACACTAAAAACAAAATCTTCTTTCAGTTCAGAAGACATTGCAAATTAAACATCTGTTTATAAAAATTGATAAAAAGGAAACCCTCCAGAAAATGTTTTAGAACCAATTTGTTCATTTTAATCACATAGCTTGTGATAATTGCAGCCAAAGGACCTATCAACATTGTGTTTACACTGTACATGAATCTGGAGGAACTCATTCAGCCCCAGTCTAACACTGTCTCGACGATCCCTCTGCACAAGAACGACATCAACTATAATGCTGGAACCATCAGTGATGGCAATGGCCCAGAGAATGATGCAGTTCTTGAAATCAACTCTAAAATTATATCTGCGTCCATTGGCAGTACTAAGCTGAGACGGCGTTTGCTGGAACCTGTCCGGTTCACATTGGAACATCTGACGGTGAGTTTTGTTAGTGTTTGTTCTAATTACACATCTTGCTAATCATCCCCCTTAAGGAGGTAGCTGTGGTCTCACAGCTGATTTAATGAATCAAATTAATCTTTTGACTGTGGCTGAGAAGTTTTATGTTTTTTGTGTTGGGATGGCTCAGATAAATTGGATGTACTTAATATTTATTGAAAAGGGAAGTAATCATTTTTGTGTTATTATTATTAAATATTTTGTATACATATTTTAAAAATTGCAATATGTGGGGTTTCTTTTGTTATTAAAACCAGTTACCATTGGAATTTGGTTGATAGCCCTGCTAAAAAGAAGCCCTAAATTATTTAGATTTTTTACTTTAGCAAAGTGTTTTTGAAGATGGTTTTGTGTACCTTGCACACAAAGGGTGATAATTCTTATTGTGAATTAGCCCAAGTGCCAGAACAAGTTGACAAAGTGTTCAAAGTGGAAATAAAATTACTACTTGACTTTGATAAAGTATGGGTTATCAATGAATTAGAATTATGACCCAAATAACTCTATATTATATTTATGATATTACTTTATACAAATATGTTATATTTATGGATAACAACCCTTCACCATTTTTAAAAAATTCATTCTTTAAAATTCATGTCACCCCCTCATTCTCCAGCCAGGTAACACCTACATTATATGATGTATGATTTATTTCTAGGATTCTGAAATTTTTAAAAGAAAATTTTATTGATTTTTAATGAGATCAATTAAAAAAAATAGAATTGAAGCTTTTAAAATGAGCTTGTTAACATTCATTTTCTAAAGTTGCTTTAAAACTAAACCTTTCAGGCCACTGATAAGGCAGCACCTGTGTGTTCTTTCTGGGAAATAGACTCAAGGTGAGAATTTTACCAACGTCAGTGTTTCCATAAATATTGTCACATAGGAGATTAAGCCACCGTCTTACAATACTTACATTGTTAAATATAAAATTTTGCAATTCAAATTTCTCATCCGTGATGCTGCAGTGAATTTAGAAATACAACACAAAGATAACTTAATACAACCCTCAGATAGACATAAGGATAAAAACACCTTTCTTGTTATTTGGTATGCAAGAACAAACACATATAAATTCTTGTTCTTCCCGTCTTGGAATTCGGGCCCAGAATGGGTAGCCTGAAGAAACCAGGAAAACCAACACTTTATCAAAATTTAAAACTCTAATAAGAATGCAGGACTAGGCACAAACCATAGATAAGCATAGGACGCAATAATCTTCTGTTTAGAAGGAGCATTTGTAACAGGTAAGATACGATAAGATAAGATAAGATACGATAAGATAAGATAAGTGTATTTTTAGCTAGTTAATATAAAATTTATATTATTCAGCTATCTGAGTGGTCAGTGGTCTCAGGAAGGTTGCAAAATACTGGACACAAATTCAACTCACTCAACCTGTGAATGTGACCACCTGACCAACTTTGCAATTCTCATGGATGTCACTGGCACGAAGGTTGGTTTGAGAATCATTGTCAATTCAATCTTTAAAATATGGAAAATATTTTTATGTAAACTCAAACTTAATGCTTGAATTTAAAAAAAAATTAATATTAATATTCATTGGTTTTATTGCTATTCAACTTAGCCCAATTTATTTATTTTTTAGTGTACATATATTTTTATACATCCTTCACAGCTTTCAGAAAAACATGAGTTGGCCTTACGAACAATAACCTTTATTGGCTGTGTGATATCAATAATTTGCCTAATGCTCAGTTGGACAACTTTTATGGTTTTCAAGTAGGTCTTTTATAGCACACAATGATTTTTTTTTATTATAAAAATGAAATATTTTATAAACACACAATTGTTTTTAATTTTTTTGCCTCTTAAAATTAAATAATAAAATGTAAATATAAAATTACCAGTATATTTAGAAGCTATATAATTTTTCTATCCTCACAAATAGTATTTTTTAAAATTTTCTTGTTGTTACAAGCAATTAGTAATGCATCTTATTTGGCTTTTTTTGGGGAGGGCATTGATCAGTACCATAATAACAAGAAAATTAAAAAAATAATAATAATAATAATTTTTTCTTGTTGTTATTATGGTACTGATCAATGCCCTCCCCAAAACATGCCAAATAAGATGTATTACTAATTGCTTGGTAAAGAAAATGAGATAACTCATAAAGTTTGTTAATGTTTTTGATGTTTCCATTTCATCTCTATTTGCACAGAAACCTTCAGTGTGACAGGAACACAATCCACAAAAATCTTGTTCTCTGCTTGCTGCTGGCAGAGATCCTCTTCCTTGGGGGCATCGCTCAAACTGAACCTAAGGTTGAAGGAAACTTGAATATTTATTTACACATGATGTTATGTCATTTAACTTCTTAATATCCAAATGAAAACTAATTAAAAAATTCAAGGCGCAATCTGTGTTTTGAAAAGATTAAGCAATAGCCATTGACGTGTTCTTATTATTTAAATTGGATTTACCCAATCTGATTGTATTATGTTAAAGACTTTATTTTGCAAAATTTCTTCACTATTTCTTATCTCTTGTTCAGATCCTCTGTTCTATCATTGCTGGTGCACTACATTACCTATTTTTGGGTGCATTTGCATGGATGTGTCTTGAAGGTGTCCAGCTCTATGTCATGCTTGTTGAAGTTTTTGAGCAAGAAAGGTCAAGGGTCAAGTGGTATTACCTATTTGGCTATGGTGAGTTATCCGGTATACTATATAAATGATACACCTTCTACAGGCCTGTTAAATATATTGAAATATATTGATAAATATATTATAAGTTTTAATTTTGGAGTTTTGAGATACCTCCTGTCTAAAAAATTAAATTTTCAAATCTGGACAGACTTATGATATGAAAAATATCTGTATTGCTATGAATGAGTGTGAACCAAAATGTTCAAATGGTTGATGCAGGAAGTCCAAGACAGTCAAATCATATCTGTTTACAGACGCTCCTTCTATACAGAAGATTAAATGGCTGAGAAAAGACAATC
Source organism: Ampullaceana balthica (assembly GCA_944989445.1). Taxonomy (NCBI): domain Eukaryota; kingdom Metazoa; phylum Mollusca; class Gastropoda; family Lymnaeidae; genus Ampullaceana; species Ampullaceana balthica. The sequence continues at coordinate 27,322 of CALYLW010001731.1, read as the reverse complement.
TCATATTGATTGGATCATTTTTTAAATATTCCTTGATAATATAAAAAACAAAGAAAAAACTAAATGCTTATTGAAATTTCTTTAACTATATCATCACTTTTCAAATATAGAAAAATCTTAGAATAGATTTAACTAGTAATTGATTTGTCAATGCATTTTTTTTTGTTGCTCCCCAATACATAGGAGTTCCTGCAGTGGTTGTCGCTATATCAGCTGGTGTCTATTACCATGGCTACGGAACAGCTAGGCAGTAAGATTGAAGATTAGTTTTTATTTTAATTACCAGAAAATTGGAAATAAATTTTTTTTTATTGAGATAGATTGGTGCTATTAATATTTAAAAAAACATAATTAATGAAAAAGTCTGCATATAAAAGTTGCTCAATATTTTACCAGTGGAGTCAATTATAAACAAAGTTCTAGAACCTTAAATTTAAATTAAATTTCTTACTGGTTAATTATCCTCTTTTCTTAAATACAGTCATTAATAATTTTTCAACATTTCTGCTATTCCTTGTTTTTTTAGCTGTTGGCTGACAACAGAAAGAGCTTTTATTTGGAGTTTTGTTGGTCCAGCTCTTGCAGTAATGATGGTATTGAATTTTTTTGACAGATATGGAACACTAGATGATAATAATAATAATTATAATAGTTATTTTGAAGCAACAGGAATTTTTAGAATTTTCAAATTGCATAAATGTTACAGTGCAAGTTGGGTAATGTAGTTTTAGTAGAAATATTTTCCAAAAATATAGTAAATATGGAAACATTTATTAATACGTAAATTCAATATCTTTCAAATAACCTATTCACAGTGTTGCTCTAAAATTCATTTGAAATGCAATAGTACAAAAATTTATAAAACCTTACATTTTTTTGTTAAATTACTTTTTCAACAAATACTTTCATATACCCTGCTATAATTACAGATAAACATTGTGATGTTGGGTATTGCGATCTACACAATGTGTCGCCACTCAAACATGTCAGCTACAATGAAAGAAAGGTCAAAGACTACTAAATTCAGGTTTGTCAACTAGGAAATTTTTTAAAAAGATATGCAATTTATATTTCATAAAATCATCCTTTTATCTCAATTTTTAATGTCCATTACTTTTTAAAGTTTTCTTTTAAAATTTAAGATAATTTTATACTTAAATAATTCCAAGTAAGTTTTTATTTTAGACAACTAAAAAATTTTGACTACAGGTCAAAATTATCATAATTTTTTGATGTCTTTAAAAAATCTTTTTTTTATTGTTAAATCAGTGTGCTTATATAAAAAAAAATCTATTATAAATTGCCTTAAATTTGATCAGTAAAATTAGATTTAATGGTAGTTAGGTGGGTTTCTGGAGTGACAAGTTTCTTTATTTCATGAATACTTGTAACAAGTTTCTTGTAAAGCAAATGTTGTTTCAATATGCTTATGTGCATTTCTCTATTTACAAAAAACTACTTTTTTTTTACTAACAAATATTGAATTTTTGTGATATAAACCAATGTATACATTTAAGTTATTCCTCTTGCAAACCATTGTCATCTTTGAGTTTCCTCTATAAATCCTTATAGAAGAATCAAGGAGTTAAATTAAAACAATTTCAAGAAGATTTACCTCCTTTCTCTGTTTATTTTCACATTTGGATAGTTTGTAAGATGCCAATTTTCCTTCTTTAAAATTTTTTTTTAAAAAAATTTTTTAAAAAACATTCTGAGCGTGGTCTTATTCGTGGATTTATTTTTCTAGTGTAAGTGACCATGAAATCAGCTAATTTTTAAAGCCATTGCTGGTTTTACACTTAAAGATGTGGTTGACTCAAAAAAATTTCAAATAATTTAGCGTTTCAGAAAGTCTTAGCAGTATGGAGACTTTTGCATCTCCTAAGCTACGTTTTCCTGAATTGCCGTAAGAAATTTTATGATATTTTCTCTCCAACTTTCAATTTTGATGTCTTCACTATTAGATTTGCTGGAGTTGTCTTTTCTTATTACTCTAATTCAAGGAAAAATCTTGTTTGTTTTTGGATTGTTCATTTAAGATATTTGTTTTTCCATTCATGATTAAGGACTAATTATATTTAAAAATTGTAATTAATTCAAATCTAGTAAAATTAATTCCAAATGAGCTAAAATCCTGAGCCTTTAAAAATATAGAATTAATTATAACTAATCTGAGGAGATCTTTTAATTACTTTTCTATATCTATGTTTTAAAAATCCAGTACAAATAAAAATTAATAGTTTGCTATAAATTTTTTAATCTAAAAATTGTATGATCTCAAACACAAAGTTAAATGTAGAGGTTTTAAAGAACCGAAAGATTTATGTATGCATGTGGCATATGACTATAATTTAATTTTCTTTTTGTTCACATTTTTAATATGTTTAATCTTGTTTCACTTCACAATTTTAGGTGTTATTTATTTCTAAAATTTATTAGAATGGCATGAGTAATTCATTTTTTAAAACTTTCATAAATGTTTCTTTGTATGTGTTTGATTTGGTGCAAGTTTTCATACTTATTTTTTTCTTCTAGAAAACTGCTTAATAATTAATGGATATTTTGAAAAAATATTTAATATTTACAATTTTATTATGAGATTTTATCTTATTTTTGTCTTGCAAAGAAATTGCATGAATCTAATTCCTTATACAGATTGATTTTACTGTTATTGGTGGACTGTTCCAATTTTTATTCTTTTAAAACTTGTTTAATTTTAGCTCTGTATAGTTATGAATGCCTTAGCGAATGCCTTAGCAGACCTGTTTACTTACACGCTGTGATATTTTTTTTTAATATGAAGCTACACCATAGAAATTCTGTCTTATCTTCTCAAAAAAATCTCAATGAGCCAACCAGAATCAATTTTTTGGGCTAATACTAATAAAATCCAACACACCAAATTTGTGAGTGTGTTATAATGGGGAACTCTCCAGCCATGTGTATGGTACATCCTTTGCAAACCCCACCCATTTAAAAGAAAAAGGAAATTATAACACTTGAAGGAGGCAACCAATTTATTTATAGAAAGGTATATAGATGTAGTATAGTTTTAAAGTTAAATTAAGTGTAGCTGGCAAGCAAAAACATGAATTTGTATATTTATTGAAATCTCCCCCCACCCCACCCACTGCCACCCGTTTTCTGCTTATTGATCAAATTACACTGGGGCTTGAAACTGCAACTACTCTGGCACAAATCAAGGGGTGAACAGGTCTTTATTATTCTTTAAATATTTTTTTTATATTATCTTTTTCACTAAGAGAGTTAGTAAAAATAACTGAAACAATTTATTTGTGACTTATTATTTATTATTTTGGTGGTTGGAAAACACATTTATTAAGTTTATTTTGTACTAAAATAAATAGTATTGTAACTATTGTATCATCATCATACACTTACATGAATTATGAATATTCTATTTTGTTATGAAAGAAGTATTAATCTCTTGTCTCTTATAACATTAAGTTTAACTCTAATTTTTTAAAGTTCTATATATTGAGGGAGTTGTTTATTGGAGCACAATTTGAGCCTTTATTAATGATTTTTTTTTATATCACTACTAATTTTTTTTATTTTCAGTGCATGGGTTAAAGGAGCTGTTGTCTTAGTGGTCCTCCTGGGTCTGACTTGGCTTCTTGGCGTTTTATACCTGAATGAAGAATCTGTGGTCATCGCTTACTTCTTTACTGCCCTTAACAGTTTTCAAGGAATGTTCATCTTTGTCTTCCATTGCATCAAAAATGAGAAGGTTAGTGCTGATAAATCCCAAATTTTCATTTTTCAACCATCAATTATGAACAGACTTACGTACACACACACATACACATAAACATTGAGTCATTTTAATATTGATATTTTCTGAATAAGTTTAAATACCCCAACAAGTGCTAGTAAATGTGTTTGAACAGAAATTTGAAAATGAGATTTCCATCTTTGCCACTATATTGTATTGTCCATCTATCTGCATTGTGTTGCTGGGGTAAAAAGAATTTATGACTAATCATACATGCCAAACTGTATAGTTTTTAATAATTTAAATGGGTATTTTAAAAATATCTGTGTTGTACAGTCATGTAAGATTTCTATATGTTTTAATTTATTTAGAAAATAAATATTCTTGCAAAAGATAGATGAAATTACTTGAAGTGCCTTAAATCTATGGATAAAATGAAGTAATCTCCTTGTACAAATTTGGGCCATTTGAAATTTCTTTGGCTGAGTTATTAATTTTTTAAAAATTTGTTTGAAAGGTCCAGAAGGAGTATCGCAAGGTTGCTCGCCGCACTTCTTGGCTACCAAACTGCATTAGGGTAAACTATGGAGGCTACACAGGAGTGGCATCAAGCTCACCTATTGCTTCATCAGGATCTGGACACGTATGTGTCATTCACATTTACTTTTTACAGAGTTCATACATTTTTAAATGTATTCCATTTCCAGTAGGCCAAAATAGTTCCCCTGATCTTACATTGCTTGTGCACTACTTCACATAATTATTTGTTGTGCTCATAATAATTTTCAAAAACCTCTAAATTAGTCTAAATGACAATCACATTTGATATCAAATTAATCTTTGAAACAACTTCCTCAAATAGCAATTCATTTTTTCAAATTTATGATAAGATGAACTCCAAAAACTTGACTTAGCAATTCACAATAAAACTCCTAGATATATTTACAGTAATAGAAATGAATGGATTTATAACATGTTTCTACAGTATCTGTCCAAGTTGTTTGGACAACGTAGAAGATCAGCGGCCTCCACAAACAGCTCAGCGAAGCCTTTCTTAAGTAAAGGTAAGACTGGAGTTTGAATTCTTACTTTTTAGGAAATATCACATAACTTTTAATTGGCTTAAATATAAAACAATAATCTTTAAAGGCTTACCATAGGGCCGAAACTTAATTGTACCTCAATCATCAAGAAAGCGAGTCACTATTTAAAATATCATTTCCAGTATAATATGCTGCTTAAAAATTTTATTTTTTAAAGAGTGAACTTGAAATTTAAAAAAATATTAAATATATATTTTAAAAACAACTTTAGTAAGATGTTTCTATTTTTTATAAATGACATATAACAAATAACATTATCTCAAGATCAACATCAACGAAGCGACACTGAAAACTCATCCAGCCGTGACTCCAGCATGGTGCCATCTTCTTTGAATGGCTACATATACACTCCTGGACAACCAAATGGCAAGGATCAGCTGGGGTACAAACCCTCTCATAAAAATGGGAATGGGATCATCACATTAAATGGTCCCAACCAGCTAACCCCATGCTATGAAACAGATGGTGTGGCTGGGGATCTGTCTGAATACATCGACTGTTCAGTTGTAGACTCAGAATTTGTGTCAGAGTATTGCAGGCATAACATGCAGGTAATTGGCTCGTCTGTGGAAATTTTTTTAAATATTTTAAACTTAAAAGCATGTTCAGTTTAGAAATATTAAAGTTTAGTTTATTTTCATCAATGATTAATTTAAAGATTATTCTACCTAAAATTCATTAGGAACTCTAAGTGGGTATTTTTTTTAAAAATTACATTAAAAAAAAATTAAGACCTGTTTGCTGAGTCTAGCTGTTAATTTTATAGATCAAGTTTTTTTTAATTTAAAACAAATGTGTGTCTTTTTTTAGGTCAGCATGGATGAAAAGAGATACTCAACGGGCTCTGAGGACAGTAAAGTACTTTCAGCCGGCAATAACCTCCGTTTACCAGAGAATGACAACCTGTCTACCTTGTCATTAGCTTCCAGTAGTAGAAAACCAGCCTCGTTGTTGTCCTCATTAGAAACTGTGGGCAATCCTGTCAATGATACTTCAGATTACAAATTGGCAGGGCAAATCCAAAAAGAAGGTTCAGACCCACGCTTGAACCTGCACCAGTATATTATTCCGACCTCCAGGAAAATTGTCAACAACAACCACCTAAATGTGACAAATGCACATGAAAACGACAATAAAAAGTGGGGCGTTGGTGAGCTGAAGAGCTCCAGTATGAACAAGCTGACCAAACCAGCTCATTCTTTATCTAGCATTCCTGAGACTGAGACGTCTCCTCAGCACTCCAGCACTCCAAACATTCAGTACAAACTTGGGTTTGGGTACACCACTGGTTTGCATTCAGATTCAGCCCCATCGACTGCAGCTAGCTCTCCTGACAGTGTCTGTAGTCATCAGAACATTCCCATTGGAATTTACGAAGATCTAACTCCTTCATCCACAATGGGAAGCCCATCTTCCATCAAGTCCAGCTTACCCAATCTGGAGGTTCTTTCCATTGAGTGTGACAGCCCTGACATGGGTTGCCCCAAGCGTCGACATTCCTCTGAGACTGACATTCAGTTCAGCCCATTCAGATTCACTTCTACTGAATGCTGATTTAAACATTGCAAAGGCTTCTTACAAAGATAACCGATCAGCATTCAGATACATGTTCATCCAAGTACCAATAAAATAAGGGTCACAAAACAAAGTTAGCTTTGTCCTATAGATATGAGCTGGTTGTCGTAAAAAAAAATTTTTAATGGAACTGTCAAATTTCTGACTTTTAGAAACATTGGAAGAAAAAAAATATACATTTTTCAGTTTGCTTCATAGTTTTATACATTGGAATAAAATTTGAAACTTGGCACTTGTCTCTATCCAAATTATTATTTAATAGAAAAATAATTTAAGAAAAATATAGACAATGAGGATGAAGTAATCAAATGTATTTAAGTTTTTACTTGAAATTTTTAAGTATAGTAAATGAAAATTTTAAGCATACTAAAATAACTCAACTGTGAAGTCTTGAATTTACATTATTCATTTTAAATATGTAATGATAATAAAGGAAAAGCCTTCATTTGCCTGAGCCACACAAAAAGCCTTTCAATCAACTATGATCAATGCTTTAATTTGCACAAAAATATTTGATTCCATAAGAGCAATAATATAATGACTCATCTCTATTATTATGCTATGTACAGTATAAAGTTTAAATGTCATATATATTTCACCGAAACTATGTAATGTTTTAAAAAAACTAGTGTTACAGTCGTGAATAAATTAAAGATTTTTCCCCATTCAATTTTATGTTTCCATTAACTTTTAAAGCTGACTAATTTATGAAAAACATTAAATAAAAAAAACAAAGATATGATATAATATGAAAGTGTTGTTGTATATTCATGAAGGAACTAATAAATAAAAGAATTAATGTTTTTAAGTATGTATAAATATAATGTTACTTCCCAAGAATTTGTCCATGTCTTTAAAAAATGGTTAAAATTATTGTTTTGTTTTAGACATCTATTTTTTTTTATCACATTAAATATTGCAATGAATAAACAATCATTTTGTTAATAAAATTTGGATGATTTATAATAGTTTTTTTTAAAAACTTATAAATACATGTTGATTATAATTTCTTTGCACGATATCTTTAGTTAGTTATTTTGTACATGTCTTTTATTTTTCAAAAGTTAGAGCAGTGAAAAAAATGCTTGTAATTTATTGTTTCAAATCTAATTTTGTAAGTTCCCGTTTATGTATCCACTAAAAAAGTTTTTTTAATATAGTTCTGTTTTTATTTCAAAGGCTACTATCTTTGGACATTCGTTTTGAGGATCATGCTGAAAGCATTATCACATGAATTATAGTCCATATATCCTTGAAGTGTAATTCACTTTTACACAAATCCAATTTCAATGGGTTTTTTAAATTGATCAAAATTAAATATTGCAATTATTCTGTTGAGACACAAATCCTATTATTTAAATTTAAAAAAAACAGCAAATATATGTACAGCTGATTTCCATTGTCATTTTAAGAAACATTGCATGAAAATAAAAAAGACAGTCTGAAGTGATGTTTCTTGTGCCATATCGTTTTAATTTTAACAATTATTGTTATAATTATTTCTATTGTTTTGATTTGTTGAAATTTGCTGCTGAGATCTACCATGTCAGAAGTAAATTGCTATTTTAGATTAATTATTTGGAAGGTTTGAAAATTATATGACCTACTACTTTTTTATATTTTCAAATACTTTTAGTTATGCCCTTTATTTGATATTGTTATAAAATCTAAATGAAATTATTCCATTTTAAAATGTATGTAAACATTCCTTTATTAGATTTATCATGTATAAGCAAGTTAACAATTTTAGATTGTATTTTGTGGTGAATGAAAATTCAAGGTATATTCAAATATATTTTCAGGATAAAGGGGGTGGGGAATCAGACGTGACACATCCATTGAAAGTACACATAAAAATTCTAGTCACAATGGCAGCTGGATTTAAAATTTCACAAACATTTCATTAACAACAGTATTAACTTTTAACTCTTTCCCCAAATTAAAAATAACTGCATACATTTAATTAATTTAATAGAAAATTATGGAAATTTCTTTTTCATTTTCTTACTCCCCTTCCTTATCTCTCCAATAGACAGTTTCAGTTTGTGAGGAAGGCCAAAACAAGCAAACTTTGAAACTATTTGCTTAATTGATTAATAGTTATTAATACTTTAAAAGGCTGAAAATTTAAAATGTTCTTAGATTTCGTACAATTTAACTACGTGAATTCCATTCCATTAGGGACAGAAAAGGAAAAATAAAAATTGTATTATTTGAACTAAAATATTTACACAAATAAAACAGATTAATTTTTTTTTATAATTGTATGACTAAGATGTGATCTAAGTATAATTACATTTTTTTTCTTGTTTAATAATGGCTGGTTGGTTTATCGAAAGGGTTGTGAAATTGTAATAATTTTTATGTCTGTCCTGCATGGGCTTAATAGTGTCTGCCATTGCTAAATAAGTATATTCTTAAGTTCTTCATAATTTTTAATTTTTTTAATAAAATTCCCATCTGTTATATAAAAAAAAATTGACCAATTTAAAAAATAAACCAAATTTTTAAACAACAAACTCATGGGCTTTTTAAACTCTGTTTTAAGTTTGATTATTTTTTTAATTTATATAATTATTCAATGTTGATTTTAAATATTTTTCAAATTAATATAAAAAAAAACAATGTGAAAAATGAATGCGTTAATCTAGCTCTTAAATGTCTTAAATACATTTAGAGCATGAATTATGTGAAAGTTGAAAATGTTGCAGATTAATAATAAAATCGTGCAAATTTCTTTTTAATTTCTAATGAGAGAGAAAAAAAAATTTAGTATAATAAATTTAAACATATTTGTGAAATCTAAATAAAAACAAGATTCTTTAACATTTCAAAAAATTTGGGTCTGGAAGTCAAATTAAAACAAATCTAAAAAGACCAAAGTAAGAAATTTTATTTTTTAAAATTAAAAATGTAACTAAATGTCTCCATTTAAATCAAGAAGAAAAAAAAGAAGAATTGAAGATAGACACGAACCAGTTAGTTTAATTAAAAAATATTTTAATCTAATAAGTTAATTTTTATTGATTCTTTCTGTATGAATTAACTTTGAAATAACATGTACAAGTTAAAGAAGTTCATGTAATTTTTTATTTAATAATTTAGTGGTGTTAAATTAACTATTTTAAAAAAAATGATAAAAGATTGTTTGAGTGCTCCATTACACCATTTCAATGAGATTCACTTGTTGCAGGAAAAACATGAAAGATAAAAGTATCCAGACATCCACAGAGCATATCAGAATTAGACCAAAACACTTAGATCACTGGGAATATTTGCTAAACGGCAAAGAATTTTACTTATTCAACAATGACACCTGCCTGAAGTAACTTGTATGTATTTTGTAAATAGATGGTATGGTTGCACTAAAGCCAAACTGCAAATCCTGCCAGGCACTTTGCACGGCTTACATATCTCATTCAACGGTTGTGACTTGTAATTTACCCATTCCTAAAACTAAGCTTGTAACTTTCCACCAGAGTGCCTATTGAGTTGGTATAATATTTATTGCATCTTAAATTTTTCATATTGTTTAAAAATATACCTGTTTATTTATAATATTTGAATGTGTTCTGTATTATCTGTTCCCTCTTAAATTTCCTCACTTCTTTTTTTTATGAACTATTGAGCTTTGCTAGACTATGTCACTTCCACAAATGGCTTGAAGCAGATAGATACATTAATTATACAAATGAAGTACTAATGATAAGGCACATATTTTAATGATAAACTTCATTTTATCAATTTATAATATTGTTTTTTCAGACATTTTGAAAAATGTAAGAAAACGCTGCTAATAAACTGAAAATGTCAAAGAAATTTCATATTCGAGATCAATATTTTTGTGCATCTGGATTACCCTTGATAAATCTTCATTTGTATTTTCTTCATTAATTTTTATTATCCATAATCAGTAGTTCTCAGTCATTGATTACGTCTACATATTTTTATTTTGAAATCCAGAAATTTCTTCTTTCTGCACAAAATGTTAAACCTCAAAAAACCTTTACACACTTGATACTCTAAGTTAACTAAGTAAACGAATGAGAAAGAAAATAATTGTTGAGAAATACTAAGCATAAAATTAAAAAGCTTGAGCAAGTGTAAATTTATGTTTTGTGTATATGTTATCAGTATATGTTTCATGAAATTATTAGTTATAAAAATTATACATTAGCAAATAAACTAGCACAATACTATTTGAAGATAATTGGTTATAAAATGCCTAGGGTAATGCAATATTATAAACACATTAAGACCTTATATAGAAGTCATAGTAATGTGGCCAATGACATTTGCAGGTTGAGTGAAATTAGGCAATTGTCCCCGCTGAAGAATTATGATTATTATGGGAAGAGTTCAGAAAAGAATTTATTTTTGCGCATCTTGCCCTGGTGCCATAATCAGGCATCACACCCCCCTTGAGTCCCTTGAGCCGGTGTCCAAACATAACCCCCCCCCTCTTTTTTTTTACATACTCCCCCCCCCCTTCCTCACTCTGGCAGCTTTATTTTAGAGCCAATCTTTCAGAGGAGAAAATATTTCCCTTCAGATTAAAATCAATTCTCTCCTAGCTGTAAAGTCTCCCCAAAAATAGATCCACCCCAAATACATTTCCATACAATACAAAATGATCACTCAAAACACAAGAATAAAAGATAATTATTATTGAAATAGTCGCATGTTAAATACTATTGATTGATTTTTGTTTCTTACAACTGTTGTTGTTTCTTCGTCTCGTAATCGACGAGGACCGCTCTCATTATATTTGTCCTGGGCTTAAGCACTGCATGTGTCATCTGGAGGCTTATTAGCCCTACTCTTGCTCGAAAGGTGCTTCCACATGTCGAACAAGAGATGGATGAGATGCCATCAGGACAATTTTGAATAAGATCCTTCCTGATGTCTAGACTTCGCAGCCTGTTGTCTATTCGCCTCACAGACAGCTGCACCGTTCCATATCATAAAACGCCAGGGGGCTCAGTCGCTGGCTGCTGCCTCCCAGGAGTCATGCCCAATGTATCTTTGTAGCGCTTACGTGGACCTCCGCGGCTCTATGCCAAGCAGTAAGCTCGCCGATGGTCCGGCATGCGCCCAGTGTTGTTGGCACATGCATCAGGCTTTTGTAAATACTGTGTAATCCTGCACTGACTAGTACTTTAGCGTCTGGAACTTTTTCCTGCCATTTTATGTTCAGAATTTTTCTTAGGTTTTTGGTGTGAGAGTGGTTCATCAACCTCGCGTGGCAATGGTGTATGGTCCATGTTTCGCATGCAAATACTAGTAAAGTAGGGAGCACTACAGCTCTGTATACTTTTAGTTTGGTTTGGATGCTGACTCCCCCTTCTGTTCCAGGCAATTTTATACAGTCTGCCAAATGCTGCACTGGCTTTGGAGATTCTCACGTTCACCCCATAATCAATGTTGGCATTCTGAGACAATGAACTGCCAAGGTAAGTAAAGCGGCCCAGCAGTAAGACGTCGTGGAGACGGCTAGCGATTTGGTTGGGTGCAGTGGATGACCAGGACACGTCATATGTGTCTCATAATGCTCTTAGCACTCCACGATGCTTTGCTGTGAATCGCTCCTACCCGTTGGCTAACAGAAGATCAAGCGCGCAGGCAGACGAAACCAGTCTTCATATCCTGGGTAGGCTAGTCCCACGTCACCGACGTTTGTATCTCATCGGTTATCCTCACCTGGTTTAGCCTGTCAGTCGAAATCATTTACCGGGGTGTGGCCGCCGTGCGTGATACAGCTCTTTGGAGCTATAGGTGAGAGCCGGTTGCCAGGTGGCGACCAAAGGTGGCGAACTACCCCAAGAGGAGTACGACTGCTCCCCCAATCAGAGGTACTACCCCTCCCGTGGACATCCCAATGCAGTAGCTGGATGTGTAAAATATAAATGCAGTGTTGTGTGTATGAAGGCATGGGTTGGTGTATGAATGCATGGGTTGGTGTATGAATGCATGGGTTGGTGTATGAAGGCATGGGTTGGTGTATGAAGGCATGGGTTGGTGTATGAAGGCATAGGTTGGTGTATGAAGGCATGGGTTGGTGTTATTCCCAGACATGGTAAAATCCAACAAACAGTGAGAGAGCTTACTTCCAGAATGTACCAGTCCAGAAGCAAGTTCCACATCACGTTCAGTTTGAAATTCAGAAAATAACAGGCCAGTTAGTCCCACAGTCAAATAAACTCTACACGAACACGTCCCAATTCAATTTTGCAAATGGGATCATTCTGGTTTTGAAAATATAAAAGGTGGATGGAGATGCGCGAAAGCCGTCAATGTTCAAGAAAAATTGTTAATTAATTAATTTTTGTTTAAACTTTTTTTTGCGGAATAGGGAGCCTGATGCCAGGTTTTTTTTACCCCGGGTTGCAGCTTGGAACGGGCCTGATGATAAATTATAATGTTAAGACTCGCAACAAAGAGTAAAAGAAATGGAGTTGACCTACTTCCCGTGGGTAGAGTATAACATAATATGTATTCTGGTTTTAATGGACAAAGCGTTTGCCAAATTTTGGCGCTATTATTGATTTCCCCCCTAAACCGTCAACTTACGTCTCAGTCATAAATCCCCGAGCAGTTAATCATTCAGTCAGAAAGGTCGAACAAGTTGAATAAATTACATCTCCTCGCCTTAGCATTAAGTGAATTCCTTTTTAAGAGAAGGAAAAAATTGTGTATAACAAACTATGACGATTTGTTCCTGATTAACAGTATGCAACATAAATTGCATAAGATTGTTATAAGTTTGTTTGTTTGTTTGTTTTTTTGCGACTCGACACCATACTATATAAGGGGCAATTTGATTTTATACTAAAGCTTAATTGTTAATGAATTTTAACACACACACACCTCACCCCCCCCCACACACACACACACACACATACATACATATACATACAAATAAGTTGCACCTTTATCAGATTTTGTTAGTCATAAATCCAATTTTTTGCTCGGAAAAGCGAAGGATAAATGGGGTTGTCAAGGGGTGTAAGCTTTGTGGAATAATTCAATGGCCGTCTTTGAAAATAAATCAATGTCAGAGAAATGAATCAACAGCATTTAGTTACCAGAGTTTTCCCTTCTTTTTTTTTCTTTCCGCAAGAAAATCTTTCATCGATTCGTTGTTTATGTGAGGTGCATTGAGTTCTCTCCCATTCTGCTTACGCCCCCTGAGGTGCCCCTGCGACCACTTAATTTGCCACTTTGCGGTTTTAACTTGGCGCATAGACTTTGAATAAATTAAGCCACTTTGTGCATGAGCGTGTCCAGTGTGTGGTGATATCATTATTATCCACTGCGCTGAATGACACGACGTGGGGAAATAGGTTGCGTGGGTATGTTGTAAAGGGTTTTGGCTTTACGATCTTTAAATATTGATCTTTGTGTGTGTGTGTGGGGGGATATATATGTATAGAGGGTGGGGGTGGTGTGTGTCGGGGGACGTGCTGAAAGGACAAATTGCTTAATAAGGGAGTCAAAATACCGTCTGAAGTCTGGCTGACCCAGATGTGGATCCATGTTACTAATAGCAAAGTGTTTCTGAGGACTGCCGGGCCAAGGATCGAGCTCACACAGGTAAATAAATGTAAAAAGTTATGTGACTTTCAGGCTTCGTTTGAGGTAAATATTTAATTACCAGTGCATTAAAAGATGTTTAGATATAAATATAATCGAAATAATTCAACAGACTTTTGTAAAGAAGTAAGACATACAATTGTACAAGGTTTAAAAAAAACCAACATATTTTTTAAGGCTTGATGACAAGTAAAACTTTAATCATTACAGTAAAAACTAAATGAGAGACAAAGAACTCTTTTTAAAATTTTGGCTTAGCTGGAATTTTTTGTTTTCTAAATTTACTTATTGGGATCTTTTAAATTATTATTTAAGTGATTCATATTTTCTCCATTTTTTCCCCGCAAATTTCTTTATTGTCATACAAATTATGTATGCCCTGTTAGTTTTTTTTCTTCTTTTCTTGAGCATTTGATACACATACACCAAGCTAGTCCTGAACTTAAGGCAGATGATGTCTGCCCAATATGTATAATGTGGATGATACGATTTCAAACATGAACAATGAAAGTTATTGAATGAAGGGGTGGTGGAATAAAAGAAAAATGAAGGGAAACCACCGAAGTCCTAGATTTTTGTTATAAAGGCTGCAATAGTAAAAGGGGCGATTTATTAAATCCGTCGTATTCTGGTGACGCCAGAGATGCAAGCAATGTAAGTACTTGCCTACTTTTGTCGTCAAATGAAGAAAAAAAATTGCAAGATCAAAAATGAGAAATGCAGACAATTACAGAACTTAAAGATTGGCCTTCAGCCAAGGATATAACGTGGGCTGTCAGCATGTCACCAACTTTTATGCCGTCAACTCAAGGGCCTCAATGGGCCTCCTACACATTATACTAAAGTTATTTATTGAATTTATTAAAGTAGTAAGTATTAAAGCACCAAAGTTATTAACATAAACGCATTAAGTTCTTTATGCATACAAATTTTAGTTAACATTGTCTGGCTTTAATAAGTGCGGATTAAATAAAACAAACCCGTAAAAACAATAACAAACCGTGAATTTGAATTACATACCTCATATTAGGATAAACTAAAAATGCATTAATTTAATTACGGTACGTTCGATCGATCTGAAATTTTGATACGATGCATTGTTAGGTTAGACGGGTCCGTGTACCAAATTTCAGCTCGATCCGATCACGGGAAGTGGGTCATTTTCGACTTTTGTTTTTCCGCCGGCCCGCCCAGCCCATGAGATGATGAGATGATGAGACGGCCGCGAAGTTAATATAAGGGATTTAAAAAGGGTATAAACAGTGGCGTAGCTAGGGGGGCGGTGGGGGCGGTCCGCCCCGGGCGGCACTCATTTAGGGGCGGCATTTGTGTGCGTTTGAAAAGTACAACCATTTCCGACAACCACCCCTTTTCTTTTGAAGGGGGAAAACCAAGGTGAAACAAAAAATATTCGTAATTTCGTTTTTTAATTAACGGATTCGCACATTTGTTTGATTATATAGTGGATATTATAACTAACGCAAAACCGTTCAAAAATTTTTATCGCTCAAAAAACGTATCCATTTGTTTGGAAAACTAGCGGTATTAGTCACAGATGACGCTTTTATAAGAAAACTACCACACACAAAAAAAACAACACATCACAGCTGGGCCGAAAAATGTGTGCTATTAATATTGCCACGACAGTTTTTACGTGGAATTGCGACATTCGCAGAATGATGCGCGAACAAGCACCTACCTACAAGGCATGGTGGTTCAAATATTGAGTTTAACTTGCAAGTGGTAATTTATATTACCGTTTCAGTTTTCAGTAAAGGTAAATTAAAGGTAAAGGTAAAGTTAATTATTAAAAATTAAATTTATTTTGTTTTTATTGCATTAAAGTAGCACAAATAATTTGTGTTTTTCATTAAAATACGGTTATTTATTAAGCATGTTACGCCTATCCAATTAAAGTAATAGTAATGTGTAAATAATTTGAATTCATCTATTTTTTTGAAAATTATTAAGATTTATGACAAGAATATGTAAATATTCAAATTTCTATGTTAATCAAAACCACAATAGGTATAATAATTTCGAAAAAGACATACTTTATAAACTTTCAAGAGTCTTTGAAAAATTGACATCTGAAGAAGTAACTAGGAAAACGAGATCAGATGCTGGAATTTTACTCAATTCAATGCAATCTTTTTCTCTTCTATGTTATCTCAATCTATGGGAACCCGTCATTTTTTAAAATTAATGCAAATCCATTGCATTGAACAAAGAGATGTGCTAATACAAAATGCTGTTATATTAGCCAAACAATTTGTGAAGAGATGGAGATATCAACTGAACGCCTAGTTAGAAGGAGAAAAAATATGAGTAAGGAAAATTCAGAAGACGTGGTTCTATCTTTAAAACAAGAAGTACAGCGAGAAATATTTTTATCCATGGATGGAATTATAAAATAAAATAAAATAACGCTTTGATGAGTTGCATGTCCTTGCAAGAAAATATTCGTATATAATACAATGTAACCTACTAAATGAAACATTTGAAGATCAAATAAATTACTTTATTGACATTGACAGTTCAATATGGAAAGAAAAAGGATCCAGGTTTTTATGGCTTTGGCTGTACCTACACTACAAGAAGAGGCATTATGTTAGAAAAACGGGGGGAAAGGCCTCCTTGATCTATTAAAATTTATTCAACAGTATAGATTGAAAAATTATGTACCTAACATTGTAATTGCTATGATTTTTTCAACTAATACTATCAGTGTCGCTAGTTGTGAAAGGAGCTTCTCCAAACTGAAGTTGATAAAAAAAACACATCTTCGTTCCACAATGAGCGATTTAAGACAACAAAATCTTGCAATACTGTCCATAGAACAAGATGTTACAAATAATTTTAATTTTGAAAGCGTAAAACACGATTTTTTAGTATGAAAGTTAGGAAAGTAAATGTATAAATATGTTTACATACTAATGTACAGAGGCGTAACTGGGTTTTTGACGGCCTTGGCTAATTTATTTTTGGCGCATTTCATTTAAATAAAAATTAAAAAATTAGAGATTTAGCGGCGCTCTTTTGAACTGGCGCATGCCGACGCCCTTAGCCACTGTCCCAATGCCAAGTCGTTGTTACGCCACTGCTAATGTATACAATTTCTTTGTTTGTAAAAAAAATCATTTATTTTTAAATACAAAATAAAAGAATAGTAATAGTAATTGGTAATGTTGTTTTTTTTGGGTGTAAATTTCGAATATGTTTTGTCTCATAAAGGGGGGGGGGTGCGAACTCAGTAACTTTCTTGTGGCTTTTAAAAAAGTTTCTTGTATTTTTATAAAAGTGTATTTATAGGTATATAACCTTATGCGGCCTCTTTTATTACTTTTTACATACATATTATGGCATACAATGGTAAACATGTTCCCCACCTTTACTTCGTTTCAATTACAATTATTTATTCATGTTTATTAATTTTTAAAAACCATAATATAATCGACTAAGTGGCCGTCCATAAATGAAGCACGCTATTTTGGCTGACTTTCCAACCCCCCACCCTCGTCACACCCTCGCATTTGCCCCCCCCCCTAACATTTGAGAAAAAAATGTTATAAAAATGTCATAAAGTTGTTACAATAAAACTGAACTAAATTTCCTGAAAGTTTATTACATGGAAGACAGTTTACATTTATCAAACATAAAAAAGAATTATATCTGCAAGTATAACTGATTACATTACTGATTGTTCTAAATAGTCCAGTTGTTTAACAATTTCTGTAACATTCTCAGCAAAAATCCTCAAGCTTTTATATTTATGTGTCCATCTAGTTTCACATAGCAAAGGAACATTTAGAATAAGTTTTCTTTGCTGATTACTTTCTTGGAAAAACACTATAATTGACTTAATTGTTCCTATTGTGTTTCGTACAACATTCACATTATTTAAATCGTTCACAACAAGATTTAGTTTATGTGAACTGCAATGTACAAATGCTGCTTTTTGGTGTTTTTTTTCGAAGTATTGCATGGACTCCTCCTTCTTTACCTGCCATTGTAGAACATCCGTAGTATCCTTGACCAACAAGCTTTGTCATATTTAATCAAAATTCTAATGAATTAGTAATGATGGTGTTGGCTAAACCTTCAGCTGTTCTATTGACAATTGTAATATATCCCAGGAATTCTTCTGTGACCATCATTTTCCCATTTTGTTCTTTGACAAATCTAACACCAAGTGACATCTGCTCAATGCCTCCTGAAATGTCATTTGTCTCGTCGGCAAGTATAGAAAATGCAACTGAATTATTTGCTTCACGAACAATGTCTTCACGCAAGAGAGACCCACAAATTTCGATTTTAGTGTTTTGCGTAGTTGCCGAGATACACTCAGCGGTTACCCGTCAAAACGGCCCCAGACAAAACGGCCCCGACATAACGGCCCCGTCAAAACGGCCCCAGACAAATTGTTAACATTTTTTAACAAAAAACATTATTTTTTATTTTTTTGCATTTTAAGCTTTCGTCAAATTTTTTCACCCTTAAAAAAAGTGGTAAAATTGTAAAATTATTTCTTGTGATGTTATTATATTGTTTCTTGTCAACAAACAACCGTTATTGGTACCATTTCGCGTAAAGGCTATTAAATTCACTTTTGTGGTGTTATTATTATTGTTTATTGTTAGCTAAACCTGACACTGAATAGGTGAGTAAAAATACGAATATATTTGATTGTAAATTTTACTATTAGTCCATCTATTAGTCCAGGCCGTTTTGTCGGGGCCGTTATGTCGGAGCCCAATTGTCGGGGCCCATTGTCGGGGCCGTTTGTCCGGGGCGTTTTGTCGATGAACCATACTCAGCACTACACGAACCAATTGACAAACGATTACCAAGAACTTCATCTCCAGATTCAACACGAAACTCTAACAGTTCATACAAATTACCAGAATTGGATTCTGTTCCACGAAGTGCTAAAACATGAATGCAGCAAAAGAGGATTGTAGAAATGATCGGACCCAGTTTGTTGCGATTTTTTTGAATTTGTCTTCTAAATGATGAGTCCAACTGCTCATCTATAGAAACTGCTTTGGCTTCCAATAAAGCAAATAAAATTGCTTGCATCTTCATGAGAGCCTTTGTGCCATAATGTGCTTTGCAGGTTGCTATGTGCATCTTCATTGAAATCTTTATATTTTGTACATGGTTTGATGACAAATACCCACTGAACTCATAGAATTACTTTTTGCAGAAACAACAAGCAATATTTGCAAAAGGCACCTATTAACATTTGCGAGTATACAAGCCACGGTGAATAGTCTGATAACCATGCATATCTAAAAACTAAAAACTCTGTTTCCCTCACTGTCAGCTCTAAAATCATAATTTTTATCAAGGGTCCAACAATCACGAATCAGCTGCAATTTCAACTTATTTGAAAGGTCGTATGTCCAGACATACCTTCCAATATCCAATTTAGGAAATGAATAAGTGTCAGCGACAATCAAATTAGGAACAGTTGCTTCAGTTGTGTCTGGCTGTTGAACGTGTACTGTTGTCCTCAATGCCAATGATAAGTCAGATGCTGCAGACGCCCCAAAATCTTCTAATAACGGCATTTCGGAATCCCGCGATTGGTCTACTTTTCGATTTTTTTTAGCCTGTAAAAAAATTTCTGATATCCATCCTTGGTAATCCTGCAGTTTCTACACGTATATTATTTCACAGCAAAATTCAATTTTCTCGTGAGAACTTAAGTTTTTAATTTATTAAATGCATTAATAAATGTTGTATTTTAGCTATTACAGCATTAATTGTAAATCTTAATAATTTCTAAGGCTTTTTTCGACCCTTACTTTATAGTGAACTTGAATTTAATTGAAAATTGTCCCTGTATGGCATTGTCCGTTAAAATAAAAAAATGTTGTTTTTTTTGCCCCCCCCCCTGGAAAAATTCCTAGCGACGCCCATGGCTACACGCCACAACGTGTAAAACTCAGTAAACATTTCTTGAAATATAATTTTAAAATCCTGTAAAATGCGAGCAAATGACTAAATGCCCCTGATCAGCCTTTCCTGTTCATACATATATGATGATATCGAAGCTAACTGATGTTTCTGGATATGATCTATAGAAGCCAAAGCCAAACTACAGTATGTAAGAGAATACCATGTCTTTAGTTCAACAGCAACGCCAGAGACCACGATGAGACCCTGTGTAGATTTGTTTTCCACTTATACTTAGGGGCCGTCCATAAAGCATGTCACGATATTTTTCTCCATTTTAACCCCCCTCCCCCCTGTCACAAATCTTTGACCCCCCCCCTAAAGTACGTCACACTTTCGAACAAAAATGTTTTTTATTAACAAAATACTTATAATTTAATGTAAAACACCGTGACGTCACACATGGCCGGACCCCCCTTCCCCCCTTTCACAAACTGTCACACTTTCTTTTACCCCCTCCCCCCTCTGGAGCGTGACGTACTTTATGGACGGCGCCTTATATAGCGCAGTATTCTAGATTTGTTTTGCCAATGTCTTCAAGCGCTGCCACCAATGCGTCAAGAGCCTAAGTATGGAGCGAGGAGAAAATTCCTCTTTAATTATTACTATCGCTTCAGTTACCATTATAGCTCGGGTTGTTATCAAATCTACATGCTGGCTACGTTCTCATTTTAGTCACATCTACCGCACCCAGATGGTTCTCAAGAAATAAGGTACGGTTACCAGTATAACAGAACAGATTTACCAGGTGACTTGGCTTGTGAACTAAAACAACTTGTTAGGAAATGTGAGTAAGAATGACTCAACTATTGAATCAGAACTAAAAAATTGGTTATACTTTTTTGTGTGTAAATATTAGTTTTAAGATTTTCTGGAAACGTTTATCTTCAGTTCTCCTTAGCGTTCTTCTAGAACCGTAGGGCCTCTGTCAAAGCATCCAACTTGACAATGTCTCTAGTAAGGAATTGGCAGTTCATCAAATCCCTTTTCTCTTACTCCTACCGTCCACTACATCTGACATAATAGATGTACTCTAATCTGACATAATAGATGTACTCTAATCTGACTCAAAATTCTCTATTTTGTTCAGGCCGTCTAAAAGGCTCAGCTGTAGATCAGACAAAAGCAGAAATGTCGATGGACTATAAAGTCTCAACCTACAGACCTAACCGACCTGACACGAGAAAGATGTAAGCTTTGGTCGCTAGTGTTGATTTTTTAAAAAAGATATACATTTATTTATGTATCTTTTCTTAAAAAAAATAATAATGGTTATTTATATGAAAGACTTACAACAAAACAAACAATTCACTAAAATTACCGACGTATATAAAGGTTTTCTTTCTTTGTATAAATTTATATATATATATACATTAGGGCTGCGGAAATTAACGATTAATTTCTCGATTAATCGTTAAAAATTTTTAACGATTAAATTTTTTTTAAAATGATTAATAGACCCACCACTTATAAATGTACTGGACTGGAAGTAAAAAAGTAAAATATTTCGGCCGATAATTATAAAATAATTTCCGGACGAATACACGAACATTTTGGTTTTAAACTATTGACTGACGTGACTGTTCACAATGTTGATAACGTTTATTGCGTCCATTGAGATAAATCGTTTGGCTACCATGCAATGTTCCCTCTAATTCTAGGCTTCGATGGTCCGTGTGCAAAGTTAAAAAAAAACAACTCGTGTGCAAAGTTGCACAACGTCGATTTTTTAACAAATATTTTACAAAATTTGCTGCTGGGTGATTCTAAACTCCTGCGTGGCGTCGGTCAAATAGCTGCGCAGCCGGGCTGCTTATTTAAAGGGAACATTGCTAACATGGTTCTAACACTTGACTTACATATCACCTGCAAACCAAACATCCACTACAGTATCAGAAACTTCAGCTGAGACAATCTAAAGCTATGTGAACGATTGTTGTATGTCAATAAGACCCGCTCATCACTTGAACCAAATATTGTCAATACACTTGTCTGTTTGCGCTGTTGGTTAAAAGATGTCATATAAAGAAGACATCCCAGTGTTATTTTGATTTTCGACAAGTATGTTTAATAATGTTACTTATGAAACCATAAATTACAATTTTTGGCTTTAATAGAAATTAACGATTAATTAATCGTTCATTTTTCAAAAGTTAAATGCCCAACTGGCCTATGCGTTAAGATGGCCCTGTATATATATATTATATATATATATATATATATATATATATATATATATATATATATATTTAGGTTGTGTGTGTGTACGATACTTGTATACATATTCTGTCACTATTCTCGAATCTTCTTTTGTTGAAATTTCAAAGGCATTCTGTACTTTTTTTCATGATTGTTCACTTAAATCCTTCGATCTAGAAATGCCTCTGTCTCCTTCCTTAAACTAAGTGAACTCACTCACTCATAACTGATAATTTTTAAGCGATTAAGTCTTTGATTGTTTAATCTCGCAGGACGAGTTACGGCTGCATGTCGACATGGATGCACCGACAAAAACAACTCGCTCACTTCTCCAAGTCTAGAAGATCCTTGGCGGATATCGTTTACCCATTCGAAGAGAGACGGCCGATTATCGTGCCGGCCCCTCTGGGGATGCCCACAATGTACGACACATACATAGGCAGACACTTGCCGTTTGTAAGGGGTCTTTCCATTCTCTAGATTACCTTATCGGAGGTTATTATCAACCAGCGCCAGTTTTTTTTTCTCTTCTTCTACGGCTTAGTTAAAACATGACATGTATTAATCTCTGTCACCAAATATAAAGTTATAGTATTGAAATTGTATTCAATATTTGAATAAATATTTTAGTCACATAGCCATTAAAAAATATGTTGAAAAACAACGAAAGCATGGTGCCTTCTGTTTTTCTTTAAAATATTGCGCAAAAACCAAAGGAGGAATCTTCGCTTTATTGTAATGTCAATTTAAATACAAATGTCACCTAAATGAAATTGTGTATACACATTCTGTTGCAATAATAAACATACATTAGATAGACAAGATAAAACAAGTTGTATCACTTATAAGAGGTTAATCAACTATTTCAGACGCCGTATCAAACTGATGTTGGTCATGAAAGCTGGTCCGCTGGAGCCCCTGTTCACAGATGTCATCCGCTTGATCCATCGAGGTGAGTGTCTGCCTTCAATACGTTATGTGCAGAGACGTAACAACGACTTGGCATCGGGGCAGTTGTCAAGGGCGCCGAGGTCTAATCCTTTAATAATCAATTTAGTCTGTATAATTTAGTATTTTCCCTATGTCACAAGGGCTCCAAAAAAGGAATTAGCCAAGGGCGCGGAAAACCCAGTTACGCTTCTGGTTACGTGGGATGTTTGGAATAAAAATTATAGGTAAATATAGGAGAAATGGGTTCACCCAGTGGTCAGGCTGGTGGTTTTACAACATTTTCTGTGTTCTACGTCAGCATCGCATCGTTTTCTTGTTTTCGTAATGAAATTCTAATTACCCCCCCAACCTCTACAAACTGTTTTTGCTAACATGAAAAAATATCACAGAGCATTTTTTTAAGTATAAAAAAATACGAAGAAACAAATTATGGTTGAATTTGAATTATGAAGACAACTGAAGTATTTACATGAAATAAAAAATAAATATTTATAATTTTCATTTTATGCGTTATTTAATGATATGTGTATTTTAGAATGTGTCCGGATTGATAGTTACTATTATTATTTTTTTAAACGTGGTCAATGTATTTGGTTTCCTCAAATTAAAAAAAATAAATCATTTTTTACAAACGATTACCAAAAAACTTATTATTATTATTAATTTTGCCACTGCATTCCATTCAATGTCTCAGCTGCCATGGAACTTGGCCCCACGTCAAGGAAGTTATGCAAGCCGAAGGCAAGCGACTGGTATTTGTCGATGGTAAGTTTTTAAACTTGAGTAAGTAGAAGTAGACCAAGCGAGTAACTGTCCCTTTCCGAAATCCAAAACAAAACATGATTTATGTTGTGTTCAGTTACGGTACAAAACAGGAAGTCAACAGTCACTCAAATTATAATGAGCATATTTAGTAGGAGGCGTTTCCTTTATATTTAATATGAAGGCCATGGAGTATGAACGCCATTGCCATATAATTATTCTTTGTCTATAAGACCCCTGCCGCTTTATGAGATTTTATATGTAGCCGAGTGATGGCTAAAAGGAGATTATTATTATATATGGCACACACTAACTTGACAGCTAATTACACAATGAATGAATGCAAGTCGCGAGGACTATAGTTGAAATATTTTATCTGACTACTTCCTACAATTGACAGGAATCCTAAGGTCTAAATATACTAAGTAGATGAAACTTAACGTTAAAATGGAGCACAGTGTACAGTCTTGTCTAAAACTTAAGCCATAATCTACTACTATATGTCCACTTAACCTGGCGCTGGGTGACCCCCCCCCCTTATGTCCAGTTCTGTCCTCTCCTTATATTGCTGGCCGGGGAATGTGTGTGAGACTTGATCTGACACCCCAGCTGCCAGCGGTGGTCCAGTGGCAGCGTGCTCGACTGGCGTACCGATGGTCACGGGTTCGAATCCAAGTGAAGGCAAGGATTTGTTCCCGGGGCCTAGGGCGTCCCTGAGTCACCCAGCTCTGAATGGGTACCTAACACTAGTTAGGCGGCTGGGTAATGCGTGGAACCCACAAAGCCGTGGCCTGTGAACGCTGCATCACTTGCCAACAGATCATGTCATGGTCTGTGGACGCAACTATCTTCTGCATAGAAGGAGCGTCTGTATATCTAAGATAAGATAAGCCATAAAATTTGCAGTCATTGACTCCATTTCCCAGGTCCTAATAAAGTGCCTATGACGTCTCCGTGGTTTCTGGTCGAGATCGCCGATACTTAAAATTTTGCTTTTGTTCGGTGCTAACGCAAACATACTTGGCATTCCATTGCTCTACCCTCCACCGCGCTGGGTAATGAGGGGAATGAAGTGTGGTCTGAGGGGATGGGGGTGGTGAACTTTTTTGGTTCCCGCTGAGGCTTGAACCCAGTACCTCCCGCATGTAAGGCGGGCATGATAACCACTACACTAAGAAAACCATGCTATTCTGTGAAGGAACAACGCAAGTGAACGCAAGAAGCATTGTTGGTCTCGAAACCATCCCACCCCCTCTGCAGAACCCACTTCGCTTGATTGGTCGACCCCAGCGAGGGTCATTTGTCAAGCTCACTCGCACACTACTCGCTCTTGTTCTGGTGAATTATATATAATATAGATAGATTATCTTAAAATGTATTACGTAAAGAAACACTGACATTTGGTAGTAGTTGATTGAAATAACATCGCCCAGTGCCGGCGCACTTACTCTTCATATTCTAGGAATAGCATCCTACCTCACAGTCCACACACTGGCGCATTAACACTCTCCCTGGCCGCGCCATGAGGTGTATGTAACTGGGAAAATTTCAGCGACCTCTGTATACAACACATATTCGTCTTCATCTCCTATCGGATTTTTCCGTTTTATTTAAACCTTGTCATCAGTTAAGGAATATTTTATAACAAAAAATATTGAAAACTAAAGCACTAATAGCAACATTATGGGTTGAAAGTGGCAGTAAAGCAGGTCAAGATAACAATTCAATTACATCGGGTGCAATCAAACAGTCACCAGGAAGTGGCGCATTAGGCCACACCATTTGAAAACTAGATATCCTGTATCGGGCACAAAGGTCGGAGTTTGCCGACAACCAAACGCAATGCGTTAGCCAAAATAACAACAGACAACAGCTGTTCCAAATGACTTAGTTGTTACAAGTTATGATATTTTTATCATTCGCAGCAAATGGCGATTAGATATGGCCAATTATTTGCATCTCGGTCATTTATCCTTGTTTTTCTGAAGCTACTAATGCCCCGGGGCTGTTTACATTGGTAGTTATTTTTAGTACTTGATGGCCATTAATAAACTGATGCTTATAGTTAATCACGGCTTTTCAGGGCAAGTAGCAGTTAATGAATCTCTTCGAAAGGGAAACAACCAGGTTGAAGGGGGAGAACTCCGCCTTCCTCACACTGACGTCTCCCAGAAAGTTTCCAGCAGAAGTGGCGTCCGTAAGACCAAATATGGCAGAGTGGGTGTGGACAACTGTTTAGCCCAGCCAAGTAGGGAATTATTTCAGTTGCTAATACTAATACCCATAATTTAATAATGGATAAATTTTCAATTAATCAATTCATTTTCACGTGAATAGTTCAGTCAAGGCAAGGTCCACGTCTATTCAATTGTCATCTATTTTAATTTAATGGGTGGTTAGAAGTGGGGTGATATTACATTCTATCTGGCAATTGTCCTAGCTTTCTATATGTCAATCACTTTCCAATAACAATCTTCAATAAAAGTTAAAATACCCCCCACACACACAATTTGAAATGTGTGGTACTTACACTTGTGTGTATGACAAACTTCACTGTTTCTGCGATATTTATTTCAGTTGCCAGATATGACATGATTGATGTGAAGAAAGCCATAGAGAAGGACAACTGGAACATCTTGCGATGAGGCCAATGAGGCATATTACTCCATCAGTCAGTAATCTTTGGACTACACTTACTATGTTTTAAATGCTATTTTTGTTTAATAATGTTTACATTTTGTTTGTAAAATAAATTATACATGGCAAAAGTTATTTTAAATTAAATTATAGTCTAACTATTATTGAGCCAGATAAGCTGTAAATGTACATTTGGAAAGCTATTTTAAACAGGACATGTTGTTTGTTTGTTTTTTAATTTAAAAAATAAGAAAATAAAACGTGTTTTTGCAGTGAAGAAATATGCTTCTATCCTTGCACTTGCAGAATGTATTATCATCATTAAATCCCCCAACCCCTCTAATTTGTTCATGCTTTTGTGACTTGTTATTCTATTTTCCAGGCCAGTAAATTATAAATGGAGACACTGTTGCTTGTTATTTATACAAATCACCATTAATAACCATGCAAAGTAAATGGTGAAAAAAATAAAACCCAATCCTTTTTAAAAGTTGCATACACTAATTATTTCATTTTTAAAGTGCAAAACAAAGTCAGAGAACAGTGCAGTTTTTTTTTACAACATGAGATAAATAAATAAAATGCTCCAATTGTGATTTTATGTGGGAACATGTCCAGTGTTATAAGTCATGTGCATAGATAAAATGTCTTTTGTGTTGTTTTATTTAATATGTCCATTAGAGGTTTATAATATTGATAATTGGCATCTTTATAATTTTCATTGTTACCACAGCAATAACATATTTGAGATATACTTTTTTTTTTGAATGAGAACAAATGGGGGGAGGAAAGCAATAAAAAATGT
>CALYLW010001730.1:51430-99396 GCA_944989445.1 Ampullaceana balthica | reverse complement strand
TGACAGTCCTTCATGGGTACGTACGTACTCTTACAAATTCTGCCCTAACCTATATTTTTATATAAGCACAAAACCAATTTGTAATAATTGTAGTTTACGGCATATTTTTGATTTACATTCGATTTTAATCAGTACAAAATAATTAATTATTATATTGATTAAATATAAAATATTGGTAAAAGAAAAGAGATGACGGTGACCCCTTTTTGTTTCGGTACTTTTGCCGCCATCTTTGTTGTCACACGTGACAAAGCGCGGCGCAAAAAATGGGGTTATGTTAGGGGGCGAAATGGGAGAAAAAAATGGAATAAATTAAAGATAAATTTAAAAACTAGAATGAAGGCTCTCAGACAGATATAAGAAATATAACATGTTACTCACAGTATATACTATACGCTCAACAGACTCGGAATATGAGTGAGAGAAACTCTGGATCGGAGCAGGTATAATTCGGCATCGTACAAGAATTTATGCAGCATCAAAATTAATCAAATCAACACTTACCACAAGCGTCTGTAGCAACTCGAGAATGTAAAGCGCGCATGTGATATACGATCATCTCATAGGGAAGGTCAACATAGACAACGTAGTAATAACGAATAGTGCGCAAACTGACTACTATTATTATTAATAATTATAGCTACTAAACCTAAGAACTCCAGCTAACGTAAAACTATAAACTCCATGTCACTAAACGCTATCACTAACACTTATAACTACCTATCACGCAGCAAAAAGCCCTAAACTATACCTAACCGCAATCCCTAACCATCTAACCTAAACTAGCCATACCTACTCTAAACCATATCCCTAAACCTACGTAAACCTATCCCTAAACCGTAACCATAACCTATCCCTAAACCTAACCACTAAATACACTATCCTAGAAACACTATCGCTGTCAACACTAAACCCTATACCTAAGCCCGATTGATAAACTCTATACCTAAACCATACTCCCTCAACCAAACAAAAGCTAAACAAACATCCCAGTCACATAACCTATCCTCAAACCTAAGCCTAAACCATATCCCTAACATAACCCTCGTAGCGACCACTATAACCTATCCCTACAACACCTATACCTATCCCTAAAACTATTCCCTAACCTAACTCCATAAACACATCCGCTAACGGGTCAGCTACAAATCCCTAAACACTTGAAACCTATCAGCCTAAACCTAATACCACTAACCTATCACACATAACCAGAGTCCCTCAACAACCTATCCCTCAACTAAACCGTAATCACTCAAACCTATCCTAGAACCTAACGATCGCCTATAACCACTCATCTAACACCTCATCTAACCCTAAACCTATCCCTAATACCTAGATCCTAAACCTATCCTACACCTAAACCTAACCGCTCAGAGCAACATACTCTACCCTAAACCTAACCTATCCTCAACCTAACCTAATCACCTAAACCCTACCATCACCTAACCTAACCTAGATCTACCCTCAACACCGATCCTAACCGAGCATAACCTAAACACTATACATCACAACCTAAACCTAATCCATACTCACACCTAAACCTATCCCTAAGACTCCTATCCCTCAACCTATCCCTAACAACTAACCATTCAACCAAGAACCTAACCGAAAAATATTACACTATACGTGAACCCTGAACTCTATACCCTAACACTATCCCTCAAACGCTAACCTACCCTATCTGCCCTAAACCTATCCCATATAAAAACACTATCCCTAAACACTAAAACTACCCCTAAAACCTATCCCTAAAAACTTAGCCCTCATCCTAACCTAAAACTTAAATCCCTAAACCTATCCATACAACCTAACCGTAATCTAAACTATCCCTTATAACCTATCCCTAACCTAACATATTCCCTAAACGTATCCTCAAAATAACTAAAAACTATACTCTATTAACATATCCCTAAACTCAGTAACTAAACATAATAATCCTATCACATAAAAACTTAACCCTAAAACCTAATCTAAACCTATCCATAAACTACACAACTAAACCTATCCGTAATCCTATCCCAACACCCCCTAAGACTAGCCCTCAACCTAACCCTAAACCGTATTCTTAATCCTATCCACTAAAACCTTTCCCTAAACCTTATTCCTTAAACCTATAACCGAAACCTTTCATTTATTCCCATCCTACTATCAACTTAGCCACTAAACGATAACCTATACCTCACAATAACTAGCTTACACGTAAACACACCCGTACCCCCCTCAGGCTAAAAGTTAAATCACTTTTTTCATATAGGTTTACGATAATCATATTTTATTATCACACATTTTTCACTACTTATCATAGTATTTGGAGGAAGTATACTATGTTTTCTTCACCTTCCTCCAATATAATTTTATTCAGTCGCACCCTATGAATATACATAATTCCATTCCCGGAAGTACGACAACGCGCTCTCGCCCATTCTTCAAAAATGTAAATAGCTTTGAGAAGAAGTAATCTTTTGCATTTTAGCCTTAAATTCTTTGTTTGCATAATAAATTTATTCATTGTTGTAATACAAATCATTTATTACCAAGTCCCATAGACTTGAAAGTAATTACAGTTGCAATGGATATTAAAACTTTTAAGTTCATCGTAGTATTCTTGCGATACTAGTTGTTGTACGCACTATGTCATAACATATTTGAATACCGGTGAGCTTAGTAGTGCAGAGCCAGGATAAATACCATTTAATGCACTTCAGATGTGAACAATACAAAGCAATTTAATAAAAGGATTTTCTACTTTAATTACAGCCTACACTTAGTACTTTACTTTATTAATCCTTACAAGCAGAGTGAGCACAATCAAACATAGTAATTACTATCATTACATCCTTACAACTCAGTGAGTCAATCAACATAGTAATTACTATCATTACATCCATACAAACACAGTGAGCATCAACATAGTAATACTATCATTACATCCTTACAAACACAGTGAGCGCAAATAACATAGTAATTACTATCATTACATCCTTACAAACACAGTGAGCCAATCAACATAGTAATTACTATCGCACAAATCTACATTCACAACTAATATTTCCCTCAACAAATACATTTGACTTCTTTTTAATCTGGTGTATATGTTTGTGTCTCATTAACACATATGATAAATTGTTGGTTATTTGTCTTGTATTAAAGTAAAGTACTTCCTCTAAAAATTTCGAATACAGGTTTTTTTTAAAAATACTTTTTATTAACTCGTGGTGTCTGCGGCCACCCCCGCCCTTGCGGCCGCCCGCCCTTGCTTGTCGCCAAAACTTTTTATCGTTTTTTAACCCACTTGCTCGTAAGCTAGCGAGCTGAAATTTTGCAGGCAGTTTTGTACCAAAAATAAAAACAATGTATCTAGTTCAGATCGATCGCATGTACCGTAATTAAATTATTGATTTTTAGATTATTTTATTTATTTCTATGTATCATGTTATCTTTTAGATAGAGTGTCGCGGTGCGTATTATATTGAACAACCTTTCCTGTCGCGCAATAAGGTGCGTATTTTATTGACAACACTTTTTATAAACATATTCCTGATCGGTGCGCATTATATTAAACATGTTTTACGAGACAAATGCAATTTTGTATTTTTGGATGGTCTTGCGCTGCGTATTATAAAAAATCATTCTTTTAGTTACGTCTTGTACATAAAGGATTTATAGTCAAAAATTTGTTTTTTACGGTTTTGTTTTATAAATCCTATATATTAACTCGTGGTGTCTGCGGCCGCCCGCCCCTTGCTTGTAGCCAAAACATTTGATCTATTTTTAACACACTTGCTCGTAAGCTAGCGAGCTGAAATTTTGCAGGCAGTTTTGTAATGACGATAAAAAACAATGTATCAAAATGTCAGATCGATCGCATGTACCGTAATTAAATTATTGATTTTTTAGATTATTTTATTTATTCCTATGTATCATGCTATTTTTTTAGATAGAGCGTCGCGGTGCGTATTATATTGAACAACCTTTCTGTCGCGCAATAAGGTGCGTATTTTATTGGCAACTCTTTTTATAAACATATTCCTGATCGGTGCGCATTATATTAAACATGTTTTACGACACAACTACAATTTTGTATTTTTGGATGGTCTTGCGCTGCGTATTATAGGCTTGTGGTGCAAGCGGTGGCGGGTTCGATCCCCGGGTGGGGTGTGAATTTTTTTTCACGTGTTTTTTTAATTTAATAAATTGTCTTTTACACTCAATTTTAGGATACCGGCAATAAAGTTATTTCTTCGAATTCGGTTTTTTCATGAATAATCATTTTGGATGAATATTTACAAGTTACAGTCTTATATTAGCTGCTAGCAATCATTTTATCTAAAGGTACACTGGATGGATAGGGTCCCAGTTAGAATTGCAGCCAGGGGCCTCGTGCAGTCTTAATCCGCCCCTGCTTGGAGGAAACAGTTACAATAACATTGCTATGTTAGAAACATTACAAACTTAGAGGAAACAGTTACAATAACATTGCTATGTTAGAAACATTACAAACTTTGAGGAAACAGTTACAATATTAGAAACATTACAGACTTGGAGGAAACAGTTACAATAGCATTGCTATGTTAGAAACATTACAAGCTTGGATGAAACAGTTTTAATGAAAAAACCAATTATTCTAGAGGTTATGATTCAAGTTTGTAGTTTGTTTCTTCAATTTTCAAGTTTTGAAAAAATTACTGTTTTTGTCATACCCAAATTCATTTTCAAGAATAATAACATCCCAAGTTTGTTGGACAACAAGCGAGAACGCTTATCATTATTTATATGCACCGTTGTTTAGAATGCTCTCTCACCATCCATTCTTGTTAAATGTACTGATTTCTGGTTATTGTATTTTACTTTTAATATAATTGTTTATAAACTTATTAAACTTTTTAATATTAATTAAATTTGATTTTAAAAAATTATTTACTACATTCATATCCGGATACTCTCCGGATCTGCAATAAGTATTTGTCGCATCCGGATAGTGGCGAAAATCCGGATATCCATTCCGGATATCCTGAATTATATCCGGCTGTCCCCTAATTAATATTATATGTGTATTGTTACGTCTTTCTTAGTTTAAATATCATTTAATTAGAGACAAGTACACGTGGCACACATTACCGTGCTGGTACTTGTACAAACTATTTTATACAGTAAAACTATTTATAAATGAAAGTGAAGTCGAGAATGTTTCGTAAGCACATTAAAAATTGTTATTTACTAGATTTAGCATTTTTTAATGATGTAAATGGATGCTTTATCTACAATACTATACACAAAATAGATTTGAAATGAATGTGCAATGTTTAAAATAAAACTCAAAGTCTAGCAAAATAAATGTAACTGGTGGAGCAATATAATGTTTTAAAAAAATCATTTTTGCAATGGTGTTTTAATTGGAAACAGGAAATATTTAGGGTAGGTGAATCGTATAATGTTCATTGACATTTTATCCCTAGTTATAGGGATTGAGGTCAAGTGGCGTGCCACTTGGATATGATAGAAATGTTTCTTAAATACTTCCAGACGTTCGTGCTCATATATTAGAAATAGACGATTTTATAATATATAGTAAATATATTAACTTTATTGATTTTGAAATTTACAATTATCTCCTAATAAATAACTACTCTTTTATTTTATTTATATTTTAAAAACATTTTTTTTTACAATTTTAATGAAAACAAAATATGTAACACAAGTTTTTAACACTTAGTGTCGTAGAAGTCTTAATGTTAAATATATTTTAATAAAATATTTACAAAATCAAATCCTCTAATTAATGCGAATTAAGTTGACTCAAGTACAACGTAAAATTAAGTAATGTAATTCAGTGCGGGTGCTTTGGGGTTCGGCGCTGACGGAAATTGACTTTTATTGCACGTCCTATAAGATAACAATAAAACAAACCCGTAAAAACAAAGTTTTTGACTATAAATCCCTTATATATGAGACATAACTAACAGTATTGATTATTTTCAAACATTTACAGACTGAATCTGTCTTAACTCAAATTTGCTTCATAACCCTAGGGGGGGGTGGGGGGGGGAGGGGGAGAGGGGAAAAGTCTGGTCACCAATTCGCTTGACCGAGCTCAGAACGACACGTAAATGTAAACAAAAGCGCCCCGTCACTTTGTTGGGTCGCCTCAATGCGTCAGCTCAAAATTTCACGTGGGAAAAAAACAATAACAACCGTGAATTTGAATTACATACCTCATATAAGGATAAACTAAAAATGCATTAATTTAATTACGGTACGTTCGATCGATCTGAAATTTTGATACGATGCATTGTTAGGTCAGACGGGTCAGTGTGCCAAATTTCAGCTCGATCGAATCACTGGAAATGGGTCATTTTCGACTTTTGTTTTTCCGCCCGCTCATGAGATGATGAGATGATGAGAGATATGATGAGACGGCCGCGAAGTTAATATAAGGGATTTAATAAAACAAACCCGTAAAAAGAAAGTTTTTGACTATAAATCCCTTATATATGAGACATAACTAACAGTATTGATTATTTTCAAACATTTACAGACAGACACCGAGTGATGTCCCTTGTCTTTATCAAATGGGCGTGGGATGTGAGGGGGTGTCGGCACGACGGTCGGCGACAACTCAAACTCACGTGGAAGTGGAAAAAAAAATCATTAACAAACAGTGAATTTGAATTACATACCTCATATAAGGATAAACTAAAAATGCATTAATTTAATTACGGTACGATCGATCGATCTGAAATTTTGATACGATGCATTGTTAGGTAATTCGGGTCCGTGTGCCAAATTTCAGCTCGATCGGATCACTGGAAGTGGGTCATTTTCAACTTTTCTTTTTCCGCCCGCCCAGCCCATGAAATGATGACAGAGATGATGAGATGACGACAGAGACGGCCGCGAAGTTAATGTAAGGGAGTTAATAAAACAAACCCGTAAAAACAAAGTTTTTGACTATAAATCCCTTATATATGAGACATAACTAACAGTATTGATTATTTTCAAACATTTACAGACTGAATCTGTCTTAACTCAAGTTTGCTTCATAACCCCAGGGGGGGGTGAGAGGGGAAAAGTCTGGTCACCGATTCGCTTGACCGAGCTCAGCTTGACACGTAAAATGTAAACAAAAGCGCCGCGGTACTTCGATGGGCTGCCTTAACACGTCTACTCCATTTTTCACGTGGAAAAAAAACAATAACAGTGAATTTGAATTACATACCTCATATAAGGATAAACTAAAAATGCATTAATTTAATTACGGTACTATCGATCGATATCAAATTTTGATACGATGCATTGTTAGGTAAGTCGGGTCCGTGTGCCACATTTCAGCTCGATCGGATCACTGGAAGTGGGTCATTTTCGACTTTTCTTTTTCCGCCCGCCCAGCCCATGAGATGATGAGAGAGATGATGAGATGACGACAGACAGAGACGGCCGCGAAGTTAATATAAGGGATTTAATTAAAAAACAAACCCGTAAAAACAAAGTTTTTGACTATAAATCCCTTATATATGAGACATAACTAACAGTAGTGATTATTTTTAAACATTTACAGACTGACACTGAGTGATGTCCCTTGTCTTTAATAAATGGGGGTGGGATGTGAGGGGGTGTCGGCACGACGGTCGTCGTCAACACGACGGTCGGCGTCAACTCAAACTCACGTGGAACTGGAATAAAAAAAAACCAACAAACAGTGAACTTTGAATTACATACCTCATATAAGGATAAACTAAAAATGCATTAATTTAATTATGGTACGTTAGATTGATCTGAAATTTTGATACGATGCATTGTTAGGTTCGACGGGTCCGTGTGCCAAATTTCAGTTCGATTGGATCATGGGAAGTGGGTCATTTTTTACTTCTGTTTTTCCGCCCGCCGAGCCCAAGACAGACAGAGAGAGAGAGAGAGAGAGAGAGAGAGAGAGAGAGAGAGAGAGAGAGAGAGAGAGAGAGAGAGAGAGAGAGAGAGAGACGCCGGTGAAGTTAATATAAGGGATTTTAAAAACAAACCCGTAAAAACAAAGTTTTTGACTATAAATCCCTTATATATGAGACATAACTAACAGTAGTGATTATTTTTAAACATTTACAGACTGACACTGAGTGATGTCCCTTGTCTTTAATAAATGGGGGTGGGATGTGAGGGATGTCGGCACGACGGTCGTCGTCAACACGACGGTCGGCGTCAACTCAAACTCACGTGGAACTGGAATTTAAAAAAACCAAACAACAGTGAATTTTGAATTACATACCTCATATAAGGATAAACTAAAAATGCCCTAATTTAATTATGGTACGTTCGATCGATCTGAAATTTTGATACGATGCATTGTTAGGTTTGACGGGTCCGTGTACCAAATTTCAGTTTGATCGGATCATGGGAAGTTGGTATTTTGACTTATGTTTTTCCGCCCGCCGAGCCCAAGACAGACAGACAGAGAGAGAGAGAGAGAGAGAGAGAGAGAGAGAGAGAGAGAGAGAGAGAGAGAGAGAGAGAGAGAGAGAGAGACGCCGGTGAAGTTAATATAAGGGATTTATAAATAGTGTGTTTCAAAAAAATTTAGTCCTGCTTTTCACATAGCCAAACGTGCCCTAATTTTAATAAATTCAGTTCTAATATATTTTATTGTTAAAATATGTTTTTTTTTAATTGAAATGAACTGAACCCCATACCCCTCCACATTTTTATAATGAATAATAACATATTGAAATCTTCATGGTCACATCGTTCATGTTTGTCATGACTCATGGGTCAATCACAACTGGTAACATTTCGTGTTTCCCTATTTATTTAAAAA
The DNA here is from genome assembly GCA_944989445.1 of Ampullaceana balthica. NCBI lineage: Eukaryota > Metazoa > Mollusca > Gastropoda > Lymnaeidae > Ampullaceana > Ampullaceana balthica. Next base: position 90,593 of record CALYLW010001730.1, on the reverse strand, counting down.
AATATATTTAAAATATTATAACAAAGAACAAATAACAATCAACATACATAATTTGCAAAGTATGTCACGTCTGTCTGTCCGTGACGCTACTAATTTTAAAAAGCGGAGCACCAAATTACTGCACTAAAAATAACATATTTGGAACGTTCCATTTAAAATTGTGCAATATGAAAATAAATGAATAAAATAAAAATAAATAAAAGTTATATATTACTTTACTTTTTATTCTGGTGTGTTTATTTTCTTCAAAATAAATAGATTTCAGCTGAAATGTATTTATTTTGAAAACATCCGTCATTTTTTACGGGTAATACACTAATTAATATACATAATTTGCAATGTATGTCATGTCCGATTGTCATTTCATTCCTTCCCGTCCGTCAAGCTATGTGAGATAACTCTCGATTTAAAAGAAAATAAAAAATATATAAGAAAAAATAATTTTAAAAATGTTGGTTTCGAGATTAACAGAGTGTTTCTCGCTATATTAGGAGTTATATACACTGGCGTAAGAGTGGGGCTAATAAGTGGAATTTGTAGAGGAGTTATATACACTGGCGTAAGAGAGAGGCTAATAAGTGGAATATGTATAGGAGTTATATACGTGGCGTAAATGTGAGGCTAATAAGTGGAATATGTATAGGAGTTATATACATGGCGTAAGAGTGAGGCTAATAAGTGGAATATGTATAGGAGTTATATACACTGGCGTAAGAGTGGGGCTAATAAGTGGAATATGTATAGGAGTTATATACACTGGCGTAAGAGTGGGGCTAATAAATGGAATATGTAGAGGAGTTATATACACTGGCGTAAGAGAGGGGCTAATAAGTGGAATATGTATAGGAGTTATATACATGGCGTAAATGTTAGGCTAATAAGTGGAATATGTATAGGAGTTATATAGACTGGCGTTAGAGTGAGGCTAATAAGTGGAAAATGTATAGGAGTTATATACACTGGTGTAAGAGTGAGGCTAATAAGTGGAACATGTATAGGAGTTATATACACTGGTGTAAGAGTGAGGCTAATAAGTGGAACATGTATAGGAGTTATATACACTGGTGTAAGAGTGAGGCTAATAAGTGGAACATCTATAGGAGTTATATACACTGGTGTAAGAGTGAGGCTAATAAGTGGAACATGTATAGGAGTTATATACACTGGTGTAAGAGTGGGGCTAATAAGTGGAATATGTATAGGAGTTATATACACTGGCGTAAGAGTGGGGCTAATAAGTGGAATATGTATAGGAGTTATATACACTGGCGTAAGAGTGGGGCTAATAAGTGGAATATGTATAGGAGTTATAGCTCGGGTTCTATGTTGACAAATCATGCATTTTTGTGCTACAAACACCAAACCTGGCACAGATGTTCAGTTTTTTAACCTGAATAAAATGTGATACAGGGCCACAGCAAAATTTTGACCAGTTTCTATTTATAGTAACATTAAAAATGGCCGCTTAAAGAAATTCATGTAAGGTGACAAACTCATAATTTTTAAGCTACAAACACCAAACTTGGCACACATGTTCAGTTTATAATGCAAATCTAAATGTGAGACAGAAAATGCACAAGTTTGTTAAGTTTCTATTTTTATTTACATAAAAATGGCCACAAAAGTAAATTTTGAGTATGATGATAAATTGACCTTACATTTTTTAATCTGGTTCAATTAGTTCAATTTGTGTTAGATGCTTGAACTGGATGTTGTACTGAAAAGTCGGCTCCACAGACACAGCTGCATAAAGCAGTGCATTTTAATCCGGCCTTATTGCACTTACAACGCTTGGATCTGCATTCTTTTTTACAAGCACATTTCAACAGTTCACGACAAGTGATAGAGGCTTGTGGCAAAACAGTCCAAAAAGGCTGCCATTGTCTGTCCATTAACTGACAACCCCACTCACTTGGATCAGGAAGCACTGGTTGTCGTTCATGTGCCTGGCTCCAAATATGGCCACCTTGGTAAATTGCCCGTTTGCAGTGCTGAAACAAGGCCTCACTCGTTGGAGGAATGTTTTCAATTTGGCGGCCAGTCTTTGTAAACAGGTATTTCCTGGCACTGTTGACATCATGGCAGTTGCTACCTCTGTCATACAAAAGCGTCACAAAACGCTCCAGAACTGACATGTCATTAGCTATTAGTTCAAATGGAGCACAACACAGTTTTTGAAATGTGGCTGTAACATGGTCGCATTTGCTCCAGACCTCCCAAGCTGTCTTCTTGCCGATACCATTAAAACAGCTGACGGTGTCACAACCGGTAAAACTGTGAAACAAAGGCAGACACTGGGCTCTGGCAACACCTAAAACTTTGCTTATGTCATGAGCTGCAATTTATCGGAAGTCTTTTCCTGTACCCATGGCAATCCATAATTCCAGGTGAGGGTGGCGAGTCATGGCAGCAACAGAAAGAACCACCACATCTGTGTCGACAGTGCGAATCAGAATCCTGCGGCAATGTTCAGCTGCATGGGCCAGGTGAAGCATCATCCGTGTGTCTGCTTCCTCGTGATTACATGGTGAAAGATTCGTGTGGTCAATGGGTTTATTGGAGATCACATCTGGACCTTGAGTGGTAACAATAAGCGTCTGTGATTGTACTGTAAGAAGATATCGTGCTAGGAATGCGAAAAACTGGGTCTTGTTCGCATCCACCCGCAAGAAACTTCCCTACTGCGATGGTAATACGGTCTCTGGCGTCACACGCTTTCTCTTCTCTAGTCCTCGGCGCTCTCTTGTGAAAGCTTTTAAGCTGTCACTTCGATAACAGTCCCACACTACATCTAGACGATGGGAGACGTTTTGCAGGGTCTGCATCACATAGGGGATAAACACCTGGTTTGCGTAGTCAGCAAATGTTCTTGCAGATCCTGGCCTCAACATATTGACAACAGCAGCCCCATCAAGGATGGTCATGTCAGTGACTGTTGGCACTGCTGATGAAGTTTGGAGAGGTTCCAAACACTCCAGCAACCCCGACTTGCTTGACACTCTCATTCGTCCTTCACAGGACAGTGATGGAGGAGCCGACTGATTTTCATATGAAAAAAGGTCTGTCAAGCCCCCATTTCTGGTTTGGCATGCTACATACAACCTCGAAAAGAGGTAACAGTCACTTTTCAGGGATGAAATCCTATACTGTGACGCTGATCGCTTCTTTCTTTTTGCACCAGCGATCAATATGAAATTGTTTCGCTTGATTGGAGCAGAAACTGGCTTGGTCATGTTAACAAGTCTTTCTTGCGTAAATTCGTTGTATTGAGCTACACCAGTCTTGTGTATATTACTCAAGGTCTTGTGTACAGCAGCATCAACAATGTTGTTATCATGAAGAGTGACTAACTCTGCGCTTTTTTCAAGAAATGGGTTGCCAGTTTCCTGTATCACATCCAATAATCTACACACGTCAGCCTTGAATTTTTCTTGGAACCCTTTGTCTTGTTCATGATGCTGGTCTGATTCTTTGCTGTGTTTTATTTCAAAAGATAACTCTAGGTCTTGAAGAACTCTGGAGACCTCTGGCCCCCCAACCATCCAGCGTCTCAATGCCGAGGGGTTTTCAGTGAGTCCCACTGCTCCTCCCTCACCTTTGATGATGGCATTGTTTTGCTCATGTGCTTGGTCTAGTGCCATTTTTGAGAAGGGGCGAGATGTCTTTTGCAGAACGAATCGACCTTGCAACAAGTCTTCGTAGCACATTGAACTACCACCCTGCAGTTTCTTCATGTCATGAATGTGCACGGAGAGCCATCTCCCATAATTTTGTTGATCTAGTGCAAAAACCAAGGCGTTAGCTCTTCTAGAGTTTGAAGATACAGTGTAAAGTTTCCATCTCGCAATTAGGCTACAAACACCAGCAAAATCATCTCTAACTGCAGGATCAGTGTCCAGTATTTGAATGTTGGACTTGTTGTGATCATAGACTCTTTCCAGTCCTCAAAGCACAGCACATTCTCTTCCAGTGCAGCACAAGACAATGAGTACTGTTTATAAGCATGTTTTAACAACATGAAGAGGGCGCATGCAGTCAACTGGTGAGCACGGCGAGTCCTTGTGACATGACTTCCAGTAAGGAAAGACTCAGCACATCCAGATGTGGCTACTTTGGCATTAACCAGGGCTTCTACCCACCCACTGTCCTTTAGAAGGGTTCCAACTGTCTTCAAAAAAGACATTTCAATATGCAGTCCTCCAAGCAACAATGTTATTTTGCTTTCTCCATAAGATTCCGGGCATTTCCACTGAATTTGCTTAGCAATGGCAAACAAGGGCTGATCAGCAGTGATAACAGGAATCTGTCCAGGGTTGAGAAATTTGACTTCTTGCATCACCAAGTCCATAGCATGCTTCATCATAGCTGGTGATTTGGAATTTTCAGGGAACAATGGAAAAAGACTAGATATTCCTGTGAATGTTAACAGAATGTCTCTGCCACTGTTGTGGGCTTGAAGGTCTGGAAAATGTGTTAAAAGCCGTGTTTTCAGTCTGCTACTGTGTAAACAGCCAGTTTCTATACCAACTTTCTGTAGACGACTAAGGTACATTTTAGAAAGATCAGCCAGTTTTAACACTTTTAAGTTGTCACCTGTAGATGAATGTTTTACTTCTTTGATGTACTCTGTCAATTCAGCAAAGACCAAAGCTTTTCGAATTTGATCAGATCTCTGATCTGTCCAGTCTACTTTAGGCTGAGCTTTTCTGTATAGGCTAGTGAGACAGGCAGGGTGGTATTTCAGTTCTTGGGCAATCACATCACCTCGACTTAATTTTGCCAAAAGGTGGCTGTCTTGAGGAATCAGCACAGTTCCTAATCTTTTCATCCAGCTTAAAAGTAGAAGCATGTCTAAGATCCTTTGCTGGTGCTTTCTTACCACACAAAAAACAACTGAGATCCTTAACAACTACTCCATCTCCAGATGATCTCTGTTCCCTGCGAGTAACTTTTTTAGCAGGTACACTTTCCTCACCTGGGTCGCAAGATGCAAGTTTTCTCTTCAGTTTTGTTGTATTATATTTTAAACGACATGACAAATGAAATTAAGCTTTCTTTTTCATGAATGTTTCCTCAACACCATCTCCATCATCAAGTCTAGTTAAAAAGCCAGGTGACAGTGCGCCACATTCACCAAACTTAGTCAGATTTTCAGCCAAAGTCACATATGTAGATCCTTGATTTGTTTGTCTGGCATTAGCGGGACACTGTAATTTTTCTTTGGTATTTTTCTGACAAAGCGCACACATATCCCAGTTAGTGGGTTGAAAACTAGCAGCATCTTGGTTTTCATGGCTTACAGTATGATTATCCATGGCTGAATAAAAAGTGGCTGCACAATCTAAAAGAAAGAGAAAAATAAATGTTTAAAACAATTTCAAAAATCTCATAGACAGCAATCCAAAATTTATACTGCAGTTTAGATGCTATGACGAATGATAATGAAATAGGAAAATTTAATGCATGCATAAACCTGACCTTATATAAAGTTAACAAAGATGGAGCACCTAAAAGGCTAAAAGGCCTAACAGAACAGCCTGTACACTGTACATCAACAAGCTCCTATAACTACTACATACTACTACTACTACTACTAATACTATTAAAGTATTATGATTATCACAACCAGTTCGTTGGTTTTTTTTAAATGTGATTACTGATCCAATATAAATTATCCGCATCCTATATTATATTATCATTATCTAACAAAAATGAATGAAAGCACTTTTGCAGCAAAATAAAAGCTAGTACTTACCCAAATCAATGAATCTTTGCCTTTTCGGAGTTTCCCAAGACTCAAGACACTTTCACTTTCTGTTTGTGTTCGGCCATCTTGCGATTCAGTTTGTGCCGCACAGAACTCTCGCACTGAAGGCTTTATTTTAATTCTAAAAGTATGTGTACTCGGTAACCAATAAAATAATCAAATAGGACAAATCTTTTAGTTAATTTTGGTATAAAAAAGGAATTATTTTTTCTATGTTTACTGCTTTGGAAAACGTGTTGCAATATTTGAGTTGGAAATAAATAAATAAATAAATTCCTACGCGTCTTCAAATAGTCCCAACGCTTTATGTTAATTTACGTTAAAAAAAACGAAGATTTGTTTTGGCTCTGTTTCTAAAATTAAAATATTATTATTTGTGAACACATTTTAACTCATGTCATGTTTGTAGCATGATGATGCACGATCTATACTTATCAATGCAACATAGAACCCGAGCTATTATATACACTGGCGTAAGAGTGGGGCTAATAAGTGGAATATGTAGAGGAGTTATATACACTGGCGTAAGAGAGGGGCTAATAAGTGGAATATGTATAGGAGTATATACATGGCGTAAATGTGAGGCTAATAAGTGGAATATGTATAGGAGTTATATACACTGGCGTAAGAGTGAGGCTAATAAGTGGAATATGTATAGGAGTTATATACATGGCGTAAGATGTGAGGCTAATAAGTGGAATATGTATAGGAGTTATATACACTGGTGTAAGAGCGAGGCTAATAAGTGGAAAATGTATAGGATTTATATAAACTGGCGTAAGAGTGAGGCTAATAAGTGGAATATGTATAGGAGTTATATACATGGCGTAAGAGTGAGGCTAATAAGTGGAATATGTATAGGAGTTATATACACTGGCGTAAGAGTGAGGCTAATAATTGGAATATGTATAGGAGTTATATACACTGGCGTAAGAGTGAGGCTAATAAGTGGAATATGTATAGGAGTTATATACATGGCGTAAGAGTGAGGCTAATAAGTGGAATATGTATAGGAGTTATATACACTGGCGTAAGAGTGAGGCTAATAAGTGGAATATATATAGGAGTTATATACACTGGCGTAAGAGTGAGGCTAATAAGTGGAATATGTATTTCTATAAGGACGGGCAACTTTGAGAACTATTTGAAGGGTGCTATTCATTTGTAGGGGCATGAGTTGATAATTTTACCGAACCCTGTGTGGCAACAAAACTATTTCTTAGCCACTGATAATATCCTTTTTGTATATCGTAAACTAAACCACCAGGGTGACTTTTAAGACCAATCCTTGTGACTCAACGTGTGTATTTAAACAAATATACTGTATTCCCCAAACCCCAAGAACCTAGCCATCAATATTCATATAAAATTATATAAGCTCAATAAAACATATCCAATTTGTCCTGACCAAAGTCATGTATGACTGTAAAGGAATCGATGTTGTGATTTAACGGGTAGACGAAAGCTAAATTACTTTTTTTTTAAAACAATTGTTGTGGGATATAGCTAGAATAATGCGATGGCATGGAATGTGCTTCAGGTAATAACTCTAACAAGACTACCAGTACCCTACGACCGACACCATTCATACTTAGAAAGGCTCAGGGAAGAAATGGCTATGTCACATTTTTGTAGTTTTGAGATATTTAAGTTTTAAATTTCAAAATTATACAGATTTATCATTAATGATCTAAATTTTTCATAGGGTAAAGAGATATTATTTTTTCACAAAGTCTCATTCAGAACATTCTATTTTTGATCCTCTATCAGATACAGGCGGTAACTAAAAAAGTTTTAAAATGTCACATAGCCGTTTCTTGCGTTGAGCTCTGTGATATTTGTTTGAAATTGCGTATTATTGTAATATATTATCGGATTTAGCATCAGAAAAGTGTGTCTTCCGTAAAAAACAATTGTATTGCAAGCTGTTATGATTTTTTTATAAATAAGTCAATTTTATGCAAACAAATTACAACATTAAATTGCCTACCATTAAATTTATCAATAGAAAAATGCACACGGAACGGCATTTGGTGTATGAAGCAAGTGATAAGTAAAGAAAACAATGCCAATGTTTGTTAGGTTGGAGATTTATATACCTCATGTGCTTAAATAGTTTACGTGATCTTTTTTTTCTGGAACGTTTGCTCCATAAACTGCCACAAAGGAGTAGACGGATTGAAAAAAGGGTCGGTACTGTTAAAGACGAACATGGATTATATATAGGGGTTATATGCACGGGCGTAAGAGTGAAGCAAATAAGTGGAACCTTTATTTTTATATTGAGTTGCAAATTTTTGACCGTTTGAAAGTACATTTTATTGGATGGGACATGAGTCATTAATATCGCGCAATCCTGGGTGGCATAAACTCCATAGCTTAACAACTATTTATATACTTTTTGCTAGGGGTTGGGCGGATATCCTGCATGCCAGATATTCGAGCTGAATATATGGATTAACGCTACTATCCGGAAATTCCAAATACTTATGCAGATCCGGATAAGATTTTGATATCTATGTAGTAAATAATATTTTTTTAAAATGCTATTAATAATAATAATTTTGCGTTAAAAATAATAATTATACGTTTCATTTGAAATTATTAGTTTATACTATAAAGTTTATGGTTAAACAGGACCCTTGGAGACCGGGACAGGCTTAGTGTTGGCTTTCGTTTTTAACTTTTTTGTCATTGACTATATTTCAGTTCTGTATTTTCATTTAAACATTTTAGTTTTGTGATATAAGTTATATCATTGTAATAATTTTATATTCTTTGTTGTTGTTTTTATTGAACTTTAAATAGCAGTTGCAATTGTAATTGATATGCGAAACTAAAAATAGATCTTTTGATTGTCTCACTTGTAAATACTTGTAATATCTTATTTAGTCTTATAATTTTAAAACTCTAGTCTATTTTAAATATTATAATTATACAAAATAAGTTAGGTAAAAAATTAAGTTATGCATTAAATTATTAATATATAATAAAATAAACACATTAACAAACGATGATCATGAAATCATTTAAAAAAGGACAAGTATAGATAATACTTTACTACATAAGATAACAAACTAAGTTAACGAACATCATATTAAATTTAAATCGTCTGAATAAAAGAACGGTTTTATTATAGCTCCAAGACTTCTTGTACACCACACTACACGCTCAAAACAACACTGTTCGCTTGGTACACACTACACAGTTCATTGAACTTCGTTTAGGTTCATTCATTCAATTCAATGTAAAATGTTTATCGTTGACATTGACAGTGTCAAAGACTGTCATTGTAGATAGCAGACACTCTCCATATGTCAATAATAAATATTGTAATACTAAATAGAAAGTAGTAAAGTACACACCCTTAGCTCTTACACTTAAATGTAGAGATATACGGATCCGGAATCCGGATACGGCAAACATTAGGGACAAACTAATAGGAGAGGGAATTAATAAGTATAATAAGAGAAAATAAATATAGGCGGGCCCTATGAAAGAGCGGGGCCCAATGCGGCCTCATAGGTTGCAGTGGCCTAAGGCCAACCCGGTGCACGGGCTCATTTTAGTTTCATTTGAAAAATAACGTAATAAACGTGTCTTAAAAAGTAAAGATTGCTAAGTCATTAATCTTATCTGTTTACAGACGCTCCTTCTATACAGAAGATTATTGCGTACTACGCTTATCTATGGTTTGTGTTTAATCCTGCATTTTTATTAGAGATTTAAATGTTGATAAAGTGTTGGTTTTCCTGGATTCTTCAGGCAACCCATTCCACGCCCGAATTCCGGACGGGAAGAAGGAAAACTTGTATGTATTTGTTCTTGCATACGGAATAAGAAAGGTGTTTTTATCCTTATGTCTATCTGATGGTTGTATTAAGTTATCTTTGTGTTGTATTTCTAAATTAGAATTAATTGCTTTATGTATGATTACTACTTTGCTCTTGGTTCTTCTATCCTCTAGTGTTTCAAGGTTTAATGATTTAACTAATGGTGTTATTCTTGTCAGTTTTGAATATTCTCCAGTAATGAATCTGGCAGCTCTTTTTTGAATTTGTTCTAGTTTATCAATGTTTTCTTTGGTGGATGGGTCCCATACAGAAGATGCATATTCTAGTACAGGTCTCACCAAAGTGAGGTAGCATTTTAGTTTTATATCTCTATTACATTTGTTAAAGTTTCTTTTTATAAAGCCTAAGGTTTTGTTTGATTTTTTGATAACTTCATTGACATGGGGATTCCATGATAGTTTCTCATTTATTAAGACTCCTAAGTATGTTGCATCTTTACTTTGGGTCAGTTCTTTTCCATGAATGTAATATTTTGAATTTATTTGTTTCTTTTTCTTTGTTACTCTTAACAGTTGACACTTTTCTGGGTGGAAAGACATACTCCAGTTAGTTTCCCATTTTATCAATTCATCTAAGTCTTTTTGTAAAATTTTACTATCTTGTTCTGATTTAATTGTTCTATAGATTATACAATCATCAGCAAATAACCTAACTTTTGTACCTGTTGAGATGTTGTTGGGTAAATCATTTATATAAATTGAAAAGTGTAAGGGACCTAGCACAGTTCCTTGTGGACCTCCTGAGTTAACCTTTATTGGTGCAGATTTAGATCCATTAATTATTACAGTTTGCTCCCTGCCCAAAAGGAAGTATTGGATCCAGTGATGTAAGGAACCTGAGATTCCAAAGTAGTTAAGTTTTTTAAGTAAACTAAGGTGGTGAACTTTGTCAAATGCTTTTGAGAAGTCTAGTAATATTGTATCTATTTGATAATTTTTGTCTAAGCCTTTTGATAGTTCATCTATTAAACCTATTAATTGTGTTTCACATGATCTGTTTTTTCTAAAGCCGTGTTTATGTGGGCATAGGGCATTATATTTGTCAAGGTGGTTAACTATTCTACTATATATTATGTGTTCTAGTAATTTACAGGTGATACTAGTAAGTGATACAGGCCTGTAATTACCAGGGTCTGATTTATCCCCTTTCTTAAAGAGTGGAGTTACGTTAGCTAATTTCCAATCCTGGGGCACTTTACCCTGGTTTAGAGAGGCTTGAAAGAGAACTACAAGGATTGGGGACAGTTCATTGATTAGTTCTTTTAATAATCTTGCAGGCAAATCATCTGGGCCAGTAGCTTTGTTTATTTTAAAGTTTTTTTAGGAGTGAATGTATACCTATCTCATCTACAGTTATGTTACCTATTTCTTCCATTTTATTTAAATTTATTAAAACTTCTTTGTCGCCTGAGGCAGAAAAAGATGATGCAAAATATGTGTTAAGGATATTAGCTTTAGTTTCATTATCATTATAGGTTTTATTATTTGAGCCTTTTAGTGTGGCTATTCCTGAAGGTTCCATTTTTTTAGATTTGATAAAGGACCATAAGTTTTTATTGTTATCTTTGGTAATTACATTGTTTATATATTCATTTTGGAGGTTTCGACTAAGTTTTTGTGTCAAGTGTTTAATCTTTAAGTATTTTTTGTGTATCCTATATGAATAGGTAGCCTTAAATTTCTTAAATAAGTTCTCTTTTTGTTTGCATAGCTTTTTCAATCTAGAATTGAACCAGCATTTGTTAATTTTATTTGATGTTAGTTTTGTTGGAACATTCTCATCCATTATAGTTTTTAGATTTGTTTTTATATCTTTCCAAATTTCTTCTACTGGGCTATTTGTGTTAAATTTACTTAGGAAAGTTTTTTTTTGGAAGTTAGCCGCTGATTGGTGTAGTTTTATTGAATTACATTTATTCCAAAGATAAATTATTCTTCTAGGTATCTTATTAATTTTAGTTTTTATTGTATTGTTGACCCTAACAATATCATGGTCGGACAGTCCTGGAATTATTTTATAGTCTAACACTAGTCCTGGTCTATTTGTTAGGAATAAATCTAGTTTTTTATTTTTCCTTGTTGCTGTTTTTACTATCTGTTCTAGGTTTACGTTGTTTATAGTGTCTAAAAAGTGTTCATTAATTTCTTTGTTAGTTTTATGGTTATCAATTGTATAATTTTTCCAATTTATATCTGGAAGATTAAAGTCCCCCATAATCCATAGAACTGCATTTTTATTATTCTCTTTTATGAAAGTTAATTGACTTGAAAGATTGCTCATGTATTCTAGGTTTGTATTCGGAGGTCTATATATACTGCCTACAATAAGTGGGGATGAGTTTGGTGTAATTATTTTACAATAAATAGACTCTATATTAAAATTTGGCTGTGTAGTAATTTCTTCAGCTATGATATTTGATTTAATTGCAAGTAGCACTCCTCCATAATTGTCTGGTCTGTCTTTCCTAAAAATATTATAATTGGTGTTTAAAATCTCAGAGTTATGTATGTTGGGGTTTAACCAAGTTTTAGAACCAGCAATTATGTCTGGTTCTTCTGTTTTTATAAGTAGTTCTAAATCTGGAATTTTATTTTTTATGCTTTGGAAATTAACTATTAGTGTTTTGAGAATGTTTTGGTTATTATTATTATTAAATTTTTTATGGGTAATTTTATGGGTTTGTGTGGTAGGTTTCATTTTATCTAGTGGTTTATTTATAAAAGGATTAGCTAAAACACTATAAGAGTTTGTGGTGATCAGGTCCTTATAGTTAAATAAATCTGAGCTGATTTGGGGCAACCCACAATGTATGCAGTGCCAAGATGCATATTTATTTCTTAGGCCTATTGCTATGTGCTTTGGTGTGTTAGCATGCAGGCATGCTATGTGGTACCATTCATTGCAGGTGTCACACTGAATGGTTCCTTGTTTGCTAGTGCATGGCTTAATACAAATTTGACATTTAGATGATACTGGGCCTGGGTTAAGTTCTATGTCGCCTGAGAGAAGCAAGATTAAGATTAAGTGTTTTTGCCTATATCTACATATTTTATGTTTCCATTGTTTTAAGGAGATTTCCTTTATTGTGCTTAAGATAGAGGTGTAGTCAGTGTGCTTTGTGTTGTGGTGGTTTATAATTATTGATATATTACTCTGATTTTTAGGATGTTTGTTGGTTGACGTTAATGTCCTTAAAAGTTGTGTGGTTATTACTAAGACTAAGATGAAAATTCTCATTTTTATTCTTGATTGAGTGTTGAATCACTTTTTTAAAGTTCTGTTTCCGTTATACAGAGTATAAAAACACATTAGTACTGAAACAATTAACATGATAATTTCAACATATATATAAACTAATATTGTATTAATAACAATTATGTATATTACTGACATGGTATTTCTCACATCTATATAAACTAATATTGTAATAATAACAATTATGTATATTACTGACATGGTATTTCTCACATCTATATAAACTAATATTGTAATAATAACAATTATGTATATTACTGACATGGTATTTCTCACATCTATATAAACTAATATTGTAATAATAACAATTATGTATATTACTGACATGGTATTTCTCACATCTATATAAACTAATATTGTAATAATAACAATTATGTATATTACTGACATGGTATTTCTCACATCTATATAAACTAATATTGTAATAATAACAATTATGTATATTACTGACATGGTATTTCTCACATCTATATAAACTAATATTGTAATAATAACAATTATGTATATTACTGACATGGTATTTCTCACATCTATATAAACTAATATTGTAATAATAACAATTATGTATATTACTGACATGGTATTTCTCACATTTATATAAACTAATATTGTAATAATAACAATTATGTATATTACTGACATGGTATTTCTCACATCTATATAAACTAATATTGTAATAATAACAATTATGTATATTACTGACATGGTATTTCTCACATTTATATAAACTAATATTGTAATAATAACAATTATGTATATTACTGACATGGTATTTCTCACATCTATATAAACTAATATTGTAATAATAACAATTATGTATATTACTAACATGGTATTTCTCACATCTATATAAACTAATAATATACAAATAAATATTTATGATCCCATTTGAATGCTACTGTCCCACATAATATTTCATTGATATTTTGTTTTCATTTAATTCTATTTTCAATAGCAATTTTAAAGAATTAAAACTATATTTACGCTTAAATGTGGTTGATATATTAAAATTTGATAAAGCATGCATACATAACTTATTATTTAAATTATTCTATATTAAGTTAAGTAAACGAATTGTCCTTTTAGAACCGAAACGCCAATTTATAGATATTTTGAAATTTCAATCTTGAACCATTTGGGCGACGAGGAATTTAAAAAATGTTATTTAGTCATTTAAGCTTTAAAATTATTATTCTTTTTTTAGTATGTAAGCTTTTTAAATATAATTTTATTTATCGAATCGCCATAAAACTTTTTTATTAGCACACTTCAGCAAAGGTTTCGGTCATTATTGTTTTTTTAAAAGTACCGCTGATTGGTTTTCTTTTAACTTGATTCTTTCCACTGAGATCGTTCCATCGTACGACGGGTCAGCTAGATTGACATAAAAATAAACAAAAATTAAAATACTATAGGTTAATGAGTTCCTAAATTCTGTCCCTTTGAGGCTGGGGCCAAAAGTAATTTTTTAGTAAACTTGTTAATCTTCATTTCCAATTAGATTTTTTAACAATTTAAATAAATATAGACACCTATCTCCATAATGACCTGGATTGAAATTTTCAGGTCTTATGTGATACACACATCCAGCACCCATTTTCAGGTTTTATGTGATACACACATTCAGCACCCATTTTCAGGTTTTATGTTATACACACATTCAGCACCCAGTTTTCAGGTATTATGTTATACACACATTCAGCACACATTTTCAGGTCTTATGTGATACACACATTCAGCACCCATTTTCAGGTCTTATGTGATACACACATCCAGCACCCATTTTCAGGTCTTATGTGATACACACATCCAGCACCCATTTTGAGGTCTTATGTGATACACACAGCCAGCACCCATTTTCTGGCCTTATGTGATACACATATCCAGCACCCATTTTCGGGTCTTATGTGATACACACATCCAGCACCCATTTTCAGGTCTAATGTGATACACACATTCAGCACCCATTTTCAGTTCTTATGTGATACACACATCCAGCACCCATTTTCCACTGGGCCCTTAATGTAATTTTATTTCCCATTTGATTTTACACGACCTTGACAAATATTGACAAAACAAGTATATTAATCATGATCTTTATTGAAAGCTATTGGTGTTTTAAATTTGTGTTATGTAGGTTCTCAACGTTAACTGAAATCCTAACTTGCTGCTGCATAGCGCGGGTATTTTGCTAGTAAATTAATAAATCGTTGATGTTGACAGCTAAATAATGATTGCAATCCATAATGTTATCCTTCAGAGATATTGCTAGTTTAGGCTATTTCCAATAGTCACATAATTTATTTTATTCCATAATGTAATACTAAACAAATACGGCCCATATTGTTTTGCCCTTCCTCGCACACAGTGTCAACGAATCTATGTGTGCTCGAAAGACATAAATAATTCTTCAATATGTTTGATCATCTAGCTCATCAAAAATGTCATAAAAATCTTCGTGAGGAACAAATGCAAGAGTTGATATGCATCGTACAATCCAACACATAGTTTCATAAGTTCTCAAGCAGTTTTCATTCCTAGCTTTGAATGTTTCATTGGAATCTGTGTCAGGAGAAAACTGCAGCCAGTTATTCTAGCTTGAGGAAAGTAACTCCTAGAGAATTTATTGCTGCAATTTATAAATCCATGAGAATTACCTTCGATTCTGCTTGCAGCATCAACTTTCTCAAATTGTTTACCAATCTCAGATAAGATATCTGGGTCTTATCAGGCAATAAACAGTAAATAGCAGCTGTCTTCACACGGTCTAAAAAGAGAGTTGAGAAAATATCGTTCAAACAACTTTGAATGTGTTTCGTCTAACCACTACTTGGAGGGCACCATTGCGTCTAAAACCGACCGATCTCACATAACTATTATCATTGCATCTCCTGTAACAGATTTCGAATCATGGAGAAGTCAAAGAATATTTCTAATTAGGTTGTGCTGGGGTGCCGTGGCGCTGCGGCGCCCACTTTTTTAGGGCACCTACGGCGCCCACCTTTTTTCAAAAGCCCAACTGACTTGTCCTTATATGTTACATACTTAATATTAAACTTCCTGAAATGTACACAAAGAGTGTTATAATAGGTTTGTTTTTTGTCAAATGCCCAAATAATATTTTTTTACACGATTTTTCAAGTCCACATACCGTCTGTCCTGTCCGTGTCGATACTAATTTTAGAAAGCGGCGCACAAATTACTGAACCAAAAATAATTCTTTTCGAACGTTCGCATAAAATTGTTCATTAATAATAGAGTGCTTTGAGTTACGGAATGAGTGAGTCAGTCAGCACTGGTTACAACACAAATGCTGACGTCAAAGGTTTGTGCGTTGTTTTGTTAATGTTAATCTGGAAACCAAACTGATGATGATTTTTACACGCTTTTATTTAAGTCACACTGTTTGTATGTTGTATCCATCCTTCAAATCTTGAAACGTAAAATTAAACCACTTCTGATGGTCATAGAGATCTCAAAATTTTACCACAAATAGATCTTGGATGACAATGCATCGTGTCAAAATTTCAGATCGATCGAATGTACCGTTTTTAAATTAATTATTGCATTTTTAGTTTATCTTTATATAAACATCGGTACCCGTCTGCTTTGTTGACATCCATGAGTTCACCACGTGAACACATCATCGTGGTATAAAACGTTGGGCGGGCGCTTATGAGGTGTTTGTTAAAAAATAAAACAAACCCGTAAAAACAAAGTTTTTGACTATAAATCCCTTATATATAAGACATAACTAACAGTATTTTTTATTTTCAAACTCTTAACTCAACTTTGCTTCATAACCCTAGGGGGGGGGGCTGAGCTCAACATGACACGTAAAAGGTAAACAAAAGCACGCGGGTACGTCGATGGGTCGCGTCAACGCATCAACTCAAACTCCCACGTGGGAAAAAAACAATAACAAACCGTGAATTTGAATTACATACCTCATATAAGGATAAACTAAAAATGCATTAATTTAATTACCGTACGATCGATCAATCTGAAATTTTGATACGATGCATTGTTAGGTCAGACGGGCCCGTGTGCCAAATTTCAGCTCGATCGGATAACGGTAAGTGGGTCATTATTTTACTTTTGTTTTTCCGCCCGCTCGCCCAAGATAGAGATGACGAGACGGCCGCGAAGTTAATATAAGGGATTTAATAAAACAAACCCGTAAAAACAAAGTTTTTGACTATAAATCCCTTATATATCAGACATAACTAACAGTATTGATTATTTTCAAACATTTACAGACTGAATCTGTCTTAACTCAAGTTTGCTTCATAACCCTGGGGGGGGGGAGGGTGAGAGGGGAAAAGTCTGGTCACCGATTCGCTTGACCGAGCTCAGCGTGACACGTAAAATGTAAACAAAAGCGCCGCGGTGCTTCGATGGGCCGCCTCAACGCGTCTACTCAAACTTTCACGTGGAAAAAAAACAATAACAAACAGTGAATTTGAATTACATACCTCTTATAAGGATAAACTAAAAATGCATTAATTTAATTACGGTACGATCGATCGATCTGAAATTTTGATACGATGCATTGTTAGGTGAGTCGGTTCCGTGTGCAAAATTTCAGCTCGATCGGATTACTGGAAGTGGGTCATTTTGGACTTTTCATTTTCCGCCCGCCCGCCCGCCCAAGACAGATGATGAGAGGATGAGACGGCCGCGAAGTTAATATAAGGGATTTAACAATAGAGGTAAATAAAGATGTGTGGGCGTCAGACGTGAATTGTAAAGAGTTTTTATTATAAGTTTTAAAAAATAGCTGTCAAAACAAAGTTTTTGACTATAAATCCCTTATATATGAGACATAACTAAAAGTAGTGATTATGTTAAAAGCGTGACCATTTTAAAAAATATTTTTTAAATATTTTATTATTAAGTCTATATTTTCAATTAAAATTTTTTTTAAAAAAAAAGCAGAGTGATGTCCCTTAGTGTTATGGAATGAGTGAGTCAGTCAGTGGTAATTGAAAATTGAGGGTGATTATATATATAATATTTCAAATTTAGCGTCACATAGTATAGGTTGTAAAACTAGACACACTTTACCTGAACTTGAAACTTTTGTTCTACATAGCTGCTATATACAGTATCTGATAGTTCTTTATTGTTTTGACGGTAAATGCTGAAAGTTTGTAACAATGTATGTCTAATCTAAAACAATATTTCTTATATTTTAATGAATGGTTAAAAAATGTGTTTTGGTCGTTGGTTTAAAAGTAACTATTGTTTTTTTTTAGTCTTTCCTTATTATGAGAAAAATACAGATTCTTATACATTCTTGAACTTAAATATTAATTATTACATTTGTCACAATACTGATTTAAGGTGAGAGGAAGACAATAGTAGACAGAAATAAATATCCACGGACTTAATTGAAGACGTCAGAGTTTTATGTACGATTCATACTTACGTTGATTGCCATTTTATCAAATTAAACTCGTTTGTGCAAAATAATAATAAAATGTTTATGTTTAATAAACAATGTATTATGCCATATCATAGTGAATATATATCTTTTTTTTTAAGTTTCATAGAGTTACATTGGAGAAATATATTCTTTATAGTGATGATTCATTGACAAGGATTGCCAGTAAACACTGAGCCGGGTGATATGAGCATAAATATTGACAACAAAAGAGGACGTCCCGCATAAAGCGATAAATTAAGCGTATCTTTATATTCTAAGATAAATTGTTAGGGCAACAAGTGAAGACAGACAACAACATAAGCGGAGAGCCTGGCGGAATGGACAACAAGCAAAAGTGTAAGTAATAACGTCTTCTTTGAAACAGATAACAACAGAGAGAAATGGAAGGTCATATAGCCAATGTCTTTCCAAACCTGGCAACTCATAGTAATCATATAAATGACAAAAATATTTCAATTCTATCAAAGCAAGACAAATGATTTGTGACGAAATGTTATCATATTAGACGTGCATTTAAATAATAGGTCTTGTCATCCCCGCACGATACAGAACAGATGTTAATGTAATTTTAAGAAAATTAAAGGTCAATATTAAATAAACAGTATATTTGTTTGTTTAAATTTATGTCAAATATAATTAAAAGTTACATGAGACAATTTACTTGTAAGCTGTGTTAACGAAATGTTAAATTTTATGTTTTAAATGAATTTATGAAATGAAGTATTTACCCAAAAAAATTAAAAATTTTATTTTATATTTATTTACATTTAATGAAAACTGGGATATTATATCTTCCTATTTAAAATCAAATAATTATCATATTAAATTTTGTGTCAGTTGAGCGATACTGCAGAATTTGTACAAGTGCATACCATTTGATTTCGATCTCTAAGTATAGAGATAAAATATCAATAATTAGCTTAAATTGTTTTACAATAAGAAGGCAGTGAAACAAAATGTATTTCTCTAGCATTATAGAAGGACTATCTCATATACCCGGCTTCGCACGGGGCCAGTATTACGGATCCCATTTTGTACCCCACCCATTATAACCCCGATCAATAATGGGATCCCGTTCTTGGTCAAATCCTCCCCCCCCCCATATGATACCACATTTCTTTGAGATTTCATACCCCATTATAATCCCGTTGTGTAATGGGATCCCATTCGCAAAGTAAGCCCCTTTCCTCTATAAAATACGTATACTTTAATGGGATCACATTGCTCATTATTATCGCATTGCATGAAGCGATCCCGTTTTTTGATAGAATCCCTTGCCCTCATATGTTTCCATACTACTCATATGATTCGACCTGACCAAGGCTTTTGACACTGTTGGCAGAGAGGGTCTGTGGAAGATCATGGCCAAGTACGGTTGCCCAAGGAAATTCATCGTCTTGGTGCAACAATTCCATGAGGGCATGCAGGCCAGAGTCCAGGACAGCGGGGAGTTTTCTGATCCTTTGCCAGTCACAAACGGGGTCAAGCAGGGCTGCGTCCTGGCACCAACACTGTTTAGCCTCATGTTTTCCCGCCATGCTGACAGAGGCCTTCAGAGACGACGATGTTGGTGTCAACCTGAAATACCGCACAGATGGCAAGCTGTTCAATCTTCGGAGGCTCCAGGCAAAAACCAATGTTATGACAGACATCATCAGAGACCTGCTGTTCGCTGATGACTGTGCCCTCAACGCTGTCTCAGAAGCCGACATGCAACGCAGTGTAAACCTGTTCTCCAGTGCCTGCAGAAACTTTGGTCTGACAATCAACACTAAGAAGACTGAAGTCCTCCATCAGCCCGCGCCTGGAAGGCCCTACGTAGAGCCCAAAATCACTGTCAACGGCCAGAGACTCAACACAGTGCACAGGTTCACATACCTAGGCAGCACACTGTCTCAAAATGTCACCATCGATGACGAAGTGAACGTCACAATTGCCAGAGCCAGCTCCACTTTCGGCAGGTTGTACCCTAATGTCTGGAACAGAAGAGGCATTACCATCCAGACCAAGCTGAAAGTGTACAGGGCAGTGGTGCTCCCCACACTGCTATATGCTTGTGAAACTTGGACTGTTTATCAGCGCCATGCAAGAAAGCTGAACCACTTTCATATAACAAGCCTCAGGAAGATTCTCGGCATAAAGTGGCAGAACAAAATTCCAGACACAGTGGTACTGACCAAGGCAGGTCTCCCCAGCATCTTCACCCTCCTGATGCAGTCCCAACTTCGCTGGGCAGGGCACGTTGTCCGAATGCCAGACGAGAGACTGCCAAAGAGAATCTTCTATGGTGAGCTCCAGTATGGCCAGCGGTCCCACGGTGGGCAAAAGAAACGCTTCAAAGACACACTGAAAGCCTCAATGAAAGCGTTTGCCACCAATCCAGACACGTGGGAACGAGCTGCAATGGACCGATCCACCTGGCGCTCTTCCATCCACGAAGGTGCCAGGTCATGCGAGGCAAACCGGATCACCGCCGCATAAAAGAAGAGGCAAGCCCGAAAGGCCCATGCTGTCAACCCTCCAGGGGATGTCGCACTCGTCCCCGGTCCCTTCTGTTCCCGAACCTGCCGTGCAAGGATCGGCCTAATCAGCCATCTGCGCACGCACAGAAAACCATCGGATGACTAGAGTGGTCCTCGTCGTATCGACGGACGAACGAACACGAACGAACATGATTCAATACTACATTTGAGATTTCATGCCAAATTATGATCCTGTTGTTATAACAGAAAACCCTAGCAATCATTGATGTCACATTTAAACTTGAAATAAAAAGAAACAAAATTAGTTGAATGATTTATAAATGGTTATTTTATTTCACTTCTGAAAATAACCTTCTTTGGCCATTTAATCAACTAAAAATGATTGAGTATGGTAGTAATTAATACAGTCATTATGCCTAATGAGATATACTAAACTAACATAACTAAACTATGAGTAAACTGATAATACAAACTATACGTTTCAAAGTTAAAATGAAAAGAAAGAAAAATAGTTACATTATCTTTAAAATGTTAATTACATTTAAACTTTTCAAAATAAAACACAAAACATTATGTTTCAGAAAATTTTTAATTTTTAAAAGATAAAAAGTAATTAAATGTATTCATTAGGCATACACATATGAAATTATTAATAAATCATTTTACACACAACAATTTGACAGGTTCACTACTTATTCAACTTATATATACACTTTCTTTGGCCATTTAACATACTGTCAGATATGATTCAGTATGGCAGTAACTATTATAGCCATTATGGCAAGGGAGATATACTAAAATACCAAAACTAGTAATACAAACTACTCTATAAGTTACCAAATTGTAATAAAGAGAAAGAAAAGTAGCTGAATTATTTTTAAAATGTTAATTACATTAACATTGTCTATTATGTTTCTGAAAAACTTCAATGTTTAAAAAAGAAAAAAAATGAGACATTAATATATCAAGTAACTGTTAAATCTATTTACACACAAAATATGGCTGTTTCACTACTTTATAAATCTTTAATTGACATAACAATGCAATTTATATTTACACTTTCTTTGGTCATTTAAACTACTAAAAATGATTCAATATGGTAATTAATACAGCTATGATGCTTAAGGATGCATAAAGGTACCTAAACTATGAGTAAACTGATAATAAAAACTACTCTATAAGTTTCCATATTTTAATAAAGAGAAAGAAAAGCAGTTGCATTATTTTTACAATGTTCATTACATTAAAACTTTTGACAATAAACAGACAATTAAATCTTATTATGTTCCTGAAAAACTTCAATATGTATAGTGTATATGAGAACAAATAATTTAATGTGTACATGAGATAAAAATACATGAAATTATTGTTAAATATATTTACACACAACGATTCGAAAGCTTATTACATACATACACACTACTTGATAATTCTCTATTCTACTTATATTATAAGTATTGGACAACAAACATACACAGTACTTGATAATTCTCTATTCTACTTATATTATAAGTATTGGGCAACAAACATACACAGTACTTGATAATTCTCTATTCTACTTATATTATAAGTATTGCACAACAAACATACACACTACTTGATAATTCTCTATTCTACTTATATTATAAGTATTGCACAACAAACATACACACTACTTGATAATTCTCTATTCTACTTATATTATAAGTATTGCACAACAAACATACACACTACTTGATAATTCTCTATTCTACTTATATTATAAGTATTGCACAACAAACATACACACTACTTGATAATTCTCTATTCAACTTATATTATAAGTATTGCACAACAAACATACACACTACTTGATAATTCTCTATTCTACTTATATTATAAGTATTGCACAACAAACATACACACTACTTGATAATTCTCTATTCTACTTATATTATAAGTATTGCACAACAAACATACACACTACTTGATAATTCTCTATTCTACTTATATTATAAGTATTGGACAACAAACATACACACTACTTGATAATTCTCTATTCTACTTATATTATAAGTATTGGACAACAAACATACACACTACTTGATAATTCTCTATTCTACTTATATTATAAGTATTGGACAACAAACATACACACTACTTGATAATTCTCTATTCTACTTATATTATAAGTATTGGACAACAAACATACACACTACTTGATAATTCTCTATTCTACTTATATTATAAGTATTGGACAACAAACATACACACTACTTGATAATTCTCTATTCTACTTATATTATAAGTATTGGACAACAAACATACACACTACTTGATAATTCTCTATTCTACTTATATTATAAGTATTGCACAACAAACATACACACTACTTGATAATTCTCTATTCTACTTATATTATAAGTATTGCACAACAAACATACACACTACTTGATAATTCTCTATTCTACTTATATTATAAGTATTGCACAACAAACATACACAGTACTTGATAATTCTCTATTCTACTTATATTATAAGTATTGCACAACAAACATACACACTACTTGATAATTCTCTATTCTACTTATATTATAAGTATTGGACAACAAACATACACACTACTTGATAATTCTCTATTCTACTTATATTATAAGTATTGCACAACAAACATACACACTACTTGATAATTCTCTATTCTACTTATATTATAAGTATTGCACAACAAACATACACACTACTTGATAATTCTCTATTCTACTTATATTATAAGTATTGGACAACAAACATACACACTACTTGATAATTCTCTATTCTACTTATATTATAAGTATTGGACAACAAACATACACACTACTTGATAATTCTCTATTCTACTTATATTATAAGTATTGGACAACAAACATACACACTACTTGATAATTCTCTATTCTACTTATATTATAAGTATTGGACAACAAACATACACACTACTTGATAATTCTCTATTCTACTTATATTATAAGTATTGGACAACAAACATACACACTACTTGATAATTCTCTATTCTACTTATATTATAAGTATTGCACAACAAACATACACACTACTTGATAATTCTCTATTCTACTTATATTATAAGTATTGCACAACAAACATACACACTACTTGATAATTCTCTATTCTACTTATATTATAAGTATTGCACAACAAACATACACACTACTTGATAATTCTCTATTCTACTTATATTATAAGTATTGCACAACAAACATACACACTACTTGATAATTCTCTATTCTACTTATATTATAAGTATTGCACAACAAACATACACACTACTTGATAATTCTCTATTCTACTTATATTATAAGTATTGCACAACAAACATACACACTACTTGATAATTCTCTATTCTACTTATATTATAAGTATTGCACAACAAACATACACACTACTTGATAATTCTCTATTCTACTTATATTATAAGTATTGCACAACAAACATACACACTACTTGATAATTCTCTATTCTACTTATATTATAAGTATTGCACAACAAACATACACACTACTTGATAATTCTCTATTCTACTTATATTATAAGTATTGCACAACAAACATACACACTACTTGATAATTCTCTATTCTACTTATATTATAAGTATTGCACAACAAACATACACACTACTTGATAATTCTCTATTCTACTTATATTATAAGTATTGCACAACAAACATACACACTACTTGATAATTCTCTATTCTACTTATATTATAAGTATTGCACAACAAACATACACACTACTTGATAATTCTCTATTCTACTTATATTATAAGTATTGCACAACAAACATACACACTACTTGATAATTCTCTATTCTACTTATATTATAAGTATTGCACAACAAACATACACACTACTTGATAATTCTCTATTCTACTTATATTATAAGTATTGCACAACAAACATACACACTACTTGATAATTCTCTATTCTACTTATATTATAAGTATTGCACAACAAACATACACACTACTTGATAATTCTCTATTCTACTTATATTATAAGTATTGCACAACAAACATACACACTACTTGATAATTCTCTATTCTACTTATATTATAAGTATTGCACAACAAACATACACACTACTTGATAATTCTCTATTCTACTTATATTATAAGTATTGGACAACAAACATACACACTACTTGATAATTCTCTATTCTACTTATATTATAAGTATTGCACAACAAACATACACACTACTTGATAATTCTCTATTCTACTTATATTATAAGTATTGCACAACAAACATACACACTACTTGATAATTCTCTATTCTACTTATATTATAAGTATTGCACAACAAACATACACACTACTTGATAATTCTCTATTCTACTTATATTATAAGTATTGCACAACAAACATACACACTACTTGATAATTCTCTATTCTACTTATATTATAAGTATTGACAACAAACATACACACTACTTGATAATTCTCTATTCTACTTATATTATAAGTATTGCACAACAAACATACACACTACTTGATAATTCTCTATTCTACTTATATTATAAGTATTGCACAACAAACATACACACTACTTGATAATTCTCTATTCTACTTATATTATAAGTATTGCACAACAAACATACACACTACTTGATAATTCTCTATTCTACTTATATTATAAGTATTGGACAACAAACATACACACTACTTGATAATTCTCTATTCTACTTATATTATAAGTATTGGACAACAAACATACACACTACTTGATAATTCTCTATTCTACTTATATTATAAGTATTGCACAACAAACATACACACTACTTGATAATTCTCTATTCTACTTATATTATAAGTATTGCACAACAAACATACACACTACTTGATAATTCTCTATTCTACTTATATTATAAGTATTGACAACAAACATACACACTACTTGATAATTCTCTATTCTACTTATATTATAAGTATTGCACAACAAACATACACACTACTTGATAATTCTCTATTCTACTTATATTATAAGTATTGCACAACAAACATACACACTACTTGATAATTCTCTATTCTACTTATATTATAAGTATTGCACAACAAACATACACACTACTTGATAATTCTCTATTCTACTTATATTATAAGTATTGCACAACAAACATACACACTACTTGATAATTCTCTATTCTACTTATATTATAAGTATTGGACAACAAACATACACACTACTTGATAATTCTCTATTCTACTTATATTATAAGTATTGCACAACAAACATACACACTACTTGATAATTCTCTATTCTACTTATATTATAAGTATTGCACAACAAACATACACACTACTTGATAATTCTCTATTCTACTTATATTATAAGTATTGGACAACAAACATACACACTACTTGATAATTCTCTATTCTACTTATATTATAAGTATTGGACAACAAACATACACACTACTTGATAATTCTCTATTCTACTTATATTATAAGTATTGGACAACAAACATACACACTACTTGATAATTCTCTATTCTACTTATATTATAAGTATTGGACAACAAACATACACACTACTTGATAATTCTCTATTCTACTTATATTATAAGTATTGGACAACAAACATACACACTACTTGATAATTCTCTATTCTACTTATATTATAAGTATTGCACAACAAACATACACACTACTTGATAATTCTCTATTCTACTTATATTATAAGTATTGGACAACAAACATACACACTACTTGATAATTCTCTATTCTACTTATATTATAAGTATTGCACAACAAACATACACACTACTTGATAATTCTCTATTCTACTTATATTATAAGTATTGGACAACAAACATACACACTACTTGATAATTCTCTATTCTACTTATATTATAAGTATTGCACAACAAACATACACACTACTTGATAATTCTCTATTCTACTTATATTATAAGTATTGCACAACAAACATACACACTACTTGATAATTCTCTATTCTACTTATATTATAAGTATTGGACAACAAACATACACACTACTTGATAATTCTCTATTCTACTTATATTATAAGTATTGCACAACAAACATACACACTACTTGATAATTCTCTATTCTACTTATATTATAAGTATTGCACAACAAACATACACACTACTTGATAATTCTCTATTCTACTTATATTATAAGTATTGGACAACAAACATACACACTACTTGATAATTCTCTATTCTACTTATATTATAAGTATTGCACAACAAACATACACACTACTTGATAATTCTCTATTCTACTTATATTATAAGTATTGCACAACAAACATACACACTACTTGATAATTCTCTATTCTACTTATATTATAAGTATTGGACAACAAACATACACACTACTTGATAATTCTCTATTCTACTTATATTATAAGTATTGGACAACAAACATACACACTACTTGATAATTCTCTATTCTACTTATATTATAAGTATTGGACAACAAACATACACACTACTTGATAATTCTCTATTCTACTTATATTATAAGTATTGGACAACAAACATACACACTACTTGATAATTCTCTATTCTACTTATATTATAAGTATTGCACAACAAACATACACACTACTTGATAATTCTCTATTCTACTTATATTATAAGTATTGCACAACAAACATACACACTACTTGATAATTCTCTATTCTACTTATATTATAAGTATTGCACAACAAACATACACACTACTTGATAATTCTCTATTCTACTTATATTATAAGTATTGCACAACAAACATACACACTACTTGATAATTCTCTATTCTACTTATATTATAAGTATTGCACAACAAACATACACACTACTTGATAATTCTCTATTCTACTTATATTATAAGTATTGGACAACAAACATACACACTACTTGATAATTCTCTATTCTACTTATATTATAAGTATTGGACAACAAACATACACACTACTTGATAATTCTCTATTCTACTTATATTATAAGTATTGCACAACAAACATACACACTACTTGATAATTCTCTATTCTACTTATATTATAAGTATTGCACAACAAACATACACACTACTTGATAATTCTCTATTCTACTTATATTATAAGTATTGGACAACAAACATACACACTACTTGATAATTCTCTATTCTACTTATATTATAAGTATTGGACAACAAACATACACACTACTTGATAATTCTCTATTCTACTTATATTATAAGTATTGCACAACAAACATACACACTACTTGATAATTCTCTATTCTACTTATATTATAAGTATTGCACAACAAACATACACACTACTTGATAATTCTCTATTCTACTTATATTATAAGTATTGCACAACAAACATACACACTACTTGATAATTCTCTATTCTACTTATATTATAAGTATTGCACAACAAACATACACACTACTTGATAATTCTCTATTCTACTTATATTATAAGTATTGCACAACAAACATACACACTACTTGATAATTCTCTATTCTACTTATATTATAAGTATTGGACAACAAACATACACACTACTTGATAATTCTCTATTCTACTTATATTATAAGTATTGCACAACAAACATACACACTACTTGATAATTCTCTATTCTACTTATATTATAAGTATTGCACAACAAACATACACACTACTTGATAATTCTCTATTCTACTTATATTATAAGTATTGCACAACAAACATACACACTACTTGATAATTCTCTATTCTACTTATATTATAAGTATTGCACAACAAACATACACACTACTTGATAATTCTCTATTCTACTTATATTATAAGTATTGACAACAAACATACACACTACTTGATAATTCTCTATTCAACTTATATTATAAGTATTGCACAACAAACATACACACTACTTGATAATTCTCTATTCTACTTATATTATAAGTATTGCACAACAAACATACACACTACTTGATAATTCTCTATTCTACTTATATTATAAGTATTGCACAACAAACATACACACTACTTGATAATTCTCTATTCTACTTATATTATAAGTATTGGACAACAAACATACACACTACTTGATAATTCTCTATTCTACTTATATTATAAGTATTGGACAACAAACATACACACTACTTGATAATTCTCTATTCTACTTATATTATAAGTATTGCACAACAAACATACACACTACTTGATAATTCTCTATTCTACTTATATTATAAGTATTGCACAACAAACATACACACTACTTGATAATTCTCTATTCTACTTATATTATAAGTATTGGACAACAAACATACACACTACTTGATAATTCTCTATTCTACTTATATTATAAGTATTGGACAACAAACATACACACTACTTGATAATTCTCTATTCAACTTATATTATAAGTATTGACAACAAACATACACACTACTTGATAATTCTCTATTCTACTTATATTATAAGTATTGCACAACAAACATACACACTACTTGATAATTCTCTATTCTACTTATATTATAAGTATTGCACAACAAACATACACACTACTTGATAATTCTCTATTCAACTTATATTATAAGTATTGGACAACAAACATACACACTACGTGATATTTCTCTATTCAACTTATATTATAAGTATTGCACAACAAACATACACACTACTTGATAATTCTATATTTAAATTATATTATAAGTATTGCACAACAAACATACACACTACTTGATAATTCTCTATTCTACTTATATTATAAGTATTGGACAACAAACATACACACTACTTGATAATTCTCTATTCTACTTATATTATAAGTATTGGACAACAAACATACACACTACTTGATAATTCTCTATTCTACTTATATTATAAGTATTGGACAACAAACATACACACTACTTGATAATTCTCTATTCTACTTATATTATAAGTATTGGACAACAAACATACACACTACTTGATAATTCTATATTCTACTTATATTATAAGTATTGGACAACAAACATACACATTACTTGATAATTCTCTATTCTACTTATATTATAAGTATTGCACAACAAACATACACACTACTTGATAATTCTCTATTCTACTTATATTATAAGTATTGGACAACAAACATACACAGTACTTGATAATTCTCTATTCTACTTATATTATAAGTATTGCACAACAAACATACAGAGTACTTGATAATTCTCTATTCTACTTATATTATAAGTATTGGACAATAAACATACAAAGTACTTGATAATTCTCTATTCTACTTATATTATAAGTATTGCACAACAAACATACACAGTACTTGATATATCTCTATTCTACTTATATTATAAGTATTGCACAACAAACATGCACAGTACTTGATAATTCTCTATTCTACTTATATTATAAGTATTGGACAACAAACATACACACTACTTGATAATTCTCTATTCTACTTATATTTTAAGTATTGCACAACAAACATACACAGTACTTGATAATTCTATTTTCTACTTATATTATAAGTATTGCACAACAAACATACACACTACTTGATCATTCTCTATTCAACTTATATTATAAGTATTGGACAACAAACATACACACTACTTGATAATTCTCTATTCAACTTATATTATAAGTATTGCACAACAAACATACACACTACTTGATAATTCTCTATTCAAACTTATATTATAAGTATTGCACAACAAACATACACACTACTTGATAATTCTCTATTCTACTTATATTATAAGTATTGGACAACAAACATACACACTACTTGATAATTCTCTATTCTACTTATATTATAAGTATTGGACAACAAACATACACAATAATTTGATAATTCTCTATTCTACTTATATTATAAGTATTGGACAACAAACATACACACTACTTGATAATTCTCTATTCTACTTATATTATAAGTATTGGACAACAAACATACACATTACTTGATAATTCTCTATTCTAATTATATTATAAGTATTGCACAACAAACATACACACTACTTGATAATTCTCTATTCTACTTATATTATAAGTATTGCACAACAAACATACACACTACTTGATGATTCTCTATTCTACTTATATTATAAGTATTGCACAACAAATATACACACTACTTGATAATTCTCTATTCTACTTATATTATAAGTATTGCACAACAAACATACACACTACTTGATAATTCTCTATTCTACTTATATTATAAGTATTGCACAACAAACATACACACTACTTGATAATTCTCTATTCTACTTATATTATAAGTATTGGACAACAAACATACACACTACTTGATAATTCTCTATTCTACTTATATTATAAGTATTGGACAACAAACATACACACTACTTGATAATTCTCTATTCTACTTATATTATAAGTATTGCACAACAAACATACACACTACTTGATAATTCTCTATTCTACTTATATTATAAGTATTGCACAACAAACATACACACTACTTGATAATTCTCTATTCTACTTATATTATAAGTATTGCACAACAAACATACACACTACTTGATAATTCTCTATTCTACTTATATTATAAGTATTGGACAACAAACATACACACTACTTGATAATTCTCTATTCAATTTATATTATAAGTATTGCACAACAAACATACACACTACTTGATAATTCTCTATTCTACTTATATTATAAGTATTGCACAACAAACATACACACTACTTGATAATTCTCTATTCTACTTATATTATAAGTATTGCACAACAAACATACACACTACTTGATAATTCTCTATTCTACTTATATTATAAGTATTGCACAACAAACATACACACTACTTGATAATTCTCTATTCTACTTATATTATAAGTATTGGACAACAAACATACACACTACTTGATAATTCTCTATTCTACTTATATTATAAGTATTGGACAACAAACATACACACTACTTGATAATTCTCTATTCTACTTATATTATAAGTATTGGACAACAAACATACACACTACTTGATAATTCTCTATTCTACTTATATTATAAGTATTGGACAACAAACATACACACTACTTGATAATTCTCTATTCTACTTATATTATAAGTATTGGACAACAAACATACACACTACTTGATAATTCTCTATTCTAATTATATTATAAGTATTGCACAACAAACATACACACTACTTGATAATTCTCTATTCTACTTATATTATAAGTATTGCACAACAAACATACACACTACTTGATAATTCTCTATTCTACTTATATTATAAGTATTGCACAACAAACATACACACTACTTGATAATTCTCTATTCTACTTATATTATAAGTATTGCACAACAAACATACACACTACTTGATAATTCTCTATTCTACTTATATTATAAGTATTGCACCACAAACATACACACTACTTGATAATTCTCTATTCTACTTATATTATAAGTATTGACAACAAACATACACACTACTTGATAATTCTCTATTCTACTTTATATTATAAGTATTGCACAACAAACATACACACTACTTGATAATTCTCTATTCTACTTATATTATAAGTATTGCACAACAAACATACACACTACTTGATAATTCTCTATTCTACTTATATTATAAGTATTGCACAACAAACATACACACTACTTGATAATTCTCTATTCTACTTATATTATAAGTATTGGACAACAAACATACACACTACTTGATAATTCTCTATTCTACTTATATTATAAGTATTGGACAACAAACATACACACTACTTGATAATTCTCTATTCTACTTATATTATAAGTATTGCACAACAAACATACACACTACTTGATAATTCTCTATTCTACTTATATTATAAGTATTGCACAACAAACATACACACTACTTGATAATTCTCTATTCTACTTATATTATAAGTATTGACAACAAACATACACACTACTTGATAATTCTCTATTCACTTATATTATAAGTATTGGACAACAAACATACACACTACTTGATAATTCTCTATTCTACTTATATTATAAGTATTGACAACAAACATACACACTACTTGATAATTCTCTATTCTACTTATATTATAAGTATTGCACAACAAACATACACACTACTTGATAATTCTCTATTCTACTTATATTATAAGTATTGCACAACAAACATACACACTACTTGATAATTCTCTATTCAACTTATATTATAAGTATTGGACAACAAACATACACACTACTTGATAATTCTCTATTCAACTTATATTATAAGTATTGCACAACAAACATACACACTACTTGATAATTCTATATTTAAACTTATATTATAAGTATTGCACAACAAACATACACACTACTTGATAATTCTCTATTCTACTTATATTATAAGTATTGGACAACAAACATACACACTACTTGATAATTCTCTATTCTACTTATATTATAAGTATTGGACAACAAACATACACACTACTTGATAATTCTCTATTCTACTTATATTATAAGTATTGGACAACAAACATACACACTACTTGATAATTCTCTATTCTACTTATATTATAAGTATTGGACAACAAACATACACACTACTTGATAATTCTCTATTCTACTTATATTATAAGTATTGGACAACAAACATACACACTACTTGATAATTCTCTATTCTACTTATATTATAAGTATTGCACAACAAACATACACACTACTTGATAATTCTCTATTCTACTTATATTATAAGTATTGGACAACAAACATACACAGTACTTGATAATTCTCTATTCTACTTATATTATAAGTATTGCACAACAAACATACAGAGTACTTGATAATTCTCTATTCTACTTATATTATAAGTATTGGACAACAAACATACACAGTACTTGATAATTCTCTATTCTACTTATATTATAAGTATTGCACAACAAACATACACAGTACTTGATATATCTCTATTCTACTTATATTATAAGTATTGCACAACAAACATGCACAGTACTTGATAATTCTCTATTCTACTTATATTATAAGTATTGGACAACAAACATACACACTACTTGATAATTCTCTATTCTACTTATATTATAAGTATTGCACAACAAACATACACAGTACTTGATAATTCTATTTTCTACTTATATTATAAGTATTGCACAACAAACATACACACTACTTGATAATTCTCTATTCAACTTATATTATAAGTATTGGACAACAAACATACACACTACGTGATAATTCTCTATTCAACTTATATTATAAGTATTGCACAACAAACATACACACTACTTGATAATTCTCTATTCAAACTTATATTATAAGTATTGCACAACAAACATACACACTACTTGATAATTCTCTATTCTACTTATATTATAAGTATTGGACAACAAACATACACACTACTTGATAATTCTCTATTCTACTTATATTATAAGTATTGGACAACAAACATACACACTACTTGATAATTCTCTATTCTACTTATATTATAAGTATTGGACAACAAACATACACACTACTTGATAATTCTCTATTCAACTTATATTATAAGTATTGCACAACAAACATACACACTACTTGATAATTCTCTATTCAACTTATATTATAAGTATTGCACAACAAACATACACACTACTTGATAATTCTCTATTCTACTTATATTATAAGTATTGGACAACAAACATACACACTACTTGATAATTCTCTATTCTACTTATATTATAAGTATTGGACAACAAACATACACACTACTTGATAATTCTCTATTCTACTTATATTATAAGTATTGGACAACAAACATACACACTACTTGATAATTCTCTATTCTACTTATATTATAAGTATTGGACAACAAACATACACACTACTTGATAATTCTCTATTCTACTTATATTATAAGTATTGGACAACAAACATACACACTACTTGATAATTCTCTATTCTACTTATATTATAAGTATTGCACAACAAACATACACACTACTTGATAATTCTCTATTCTACTTATATTATAAGTATTGGACAACAAACATACACACTACTTGATAATTCTCTATTCTACTTATATTATAAGTATTGCACAACAAACATACACACTACTTGATAATTCTCTATTCTACTTATATTATAAGTATTGGACAACAAACATACACACTACTTGATAATTCTCTATTCTACTTATATTATAAGTATTGCACAACAAACATACACAGTACTTGATAATTCTCTATTCTACTTATATTATAAGTATTGCACAACAAACATACACAGTACTTGATAATTCTCTATTCTACTTATATTATAAGTATTGGACAACAAACATACACACTACTTGATAATTCTCTATTCTACTTATATTATAAGTATTGCACAACAAACATACACAGTACTTGATAATTCTCTATTCTACTTATATTATAAGTATTGCACAACAAACATACACACTACTTGATAATTCTCTATTCTACTTATATTATAAGTATTGGACAACAAACATACACACTACTTGATAATTCTCTATTCTACTTATATTATAAGTATTGGACAACAAACATACACACTACTTGATAATTCTCTATTCTACTTATATTATAAGTATTGCACAACAAACATACACACTACTTGATAATTCTCTATTCTACTTATATTATAAGTATTGCACAACAAACATACACACTACTTGATAATTCTCTATTCTACTTATATTATAAGTATTGGACAACAAACATACACACTACTTGATAATTCTCTATTCTACTTATATTATAAGTATTGCACAACAAACATACACACTACTTGATAATTCTCTATTCTACTTATATTATAAGTATTGGACAACAAACATACACACTACTTGATAATTCTCTATTCTACTTATATTATAAGTATTGCACAACAAACATACACACTACTTGATAATTCTCTATTCTACTTATATTATAAGTATTGCACAACAAACATACACACTACTTGATAATTCTCTATTCTACTTATATTATAAGTATTGCACAACAAACATACACACTACTTGATAATTCTCTATTCTACTTATATTATAAGTATTGCACAACAAACATACACACTACTTGATAATTCTCTATTCTACTTATATTATAAGTATTGCACAACAAACATACACACTACTTGATAATTCTCTATTCTACTTATATTATAAGTATTGCACAACAAACATACACACTACTTGATAATTCTCTATTCTACTTATATTATAAGTATTGCACAACAAACATACACACTACTTGATAATTCTCTATTCTACTTATATTATAAGTATTGGACAACAAACATACACACTACTTGATAATTCTCTATTCTACTTATATTATAAGTATTGGACAACAAACATACACACTACTTGATAATTCTCTATTCTACTTATATTATAAGTATTGCACAACAAACATACACACTACTTGATAATTCTCTATTCTACTTATATTATAAGTATTGGACAACAAACATACACACTACTTGATAATTCTCTATTCTACTTATATTATAAGTATTGGACAACAAACATACACACTACTTGATAATTCTCTATTCTACTTATATTATAAGTATTGGACAACAAACATACACACTACTTGATAATTCTCTATTCTACTTATATTATAAGTATTGCACAACAAACATACACACTACTTGATAATTCTCTATTCTACTTATATTATAAGTATTGGACAACAAACATACACACTACTTGATAATTCTCTATTCTACTTATATTATAAGTATTGCACAACAAACATACACACTACTTGATAATTCTCTATTCTACTTATATTATAAGTATTGCACAACAAACATACACACTACTTGATAATTCTCTATTCTACTTATATTATAAGTATTGGACAACAAACATACACACTACTTGATAATTCTCTATTCTACTTATATTATAAGTATTGCACAACAAACATACACACTACTTGATAATTCTCTATTCTACTTATATTATAAGTATTGGACAACAAACATACACAGTACTTGATAATTCTCTATTCTACTTATATTATAAGTATTGCACAACAAACATACACACTACTTGATAATTCTCTATTCTACTTATATTATAAGTATTGGACAACAAACATACACACTACTTGATAATTCTCTATTCTACTTATATTATAAGTATTGGACAACAAACATACACACTACTTGATAATTCTCTATTCTACTTATATTATAAGTATTGCACAACAAACATACACACTACTTGATAATTCTCTATTCTACTTATATTATAAGTATTGGACAACAAACATACACACTACTTGATAATTCTCTATTCTACTTATATTATAAGTATTGCACAACAAACATACACACTACTTGATAATTCTCTATTCTACTTATATTATAAGTATTGCACAACAAACATACACACTACTTGATAATTCTCTATTCTACTTATATTATAAGTATTGCACAACAAACATACACACTACTTGATAATTCTCTATTCTACTTATATTATAAGTATTGCACAACAAACATACACACTACTTGATAATTCTCTATTCTACTTATATTATAAGTATTGCACAACAAACATACACACTACTTGATAATTCTCTATTCTACTTATATTATAAGTATTGGACAACAAACATACACACTACTTGATAATTCTCTATTCTACTTATATTATAAGTATTGCACAACAAACATACACACTACTTGATAATTCTCTATTCTACTTATATTATAAGTATTGCACAACAAACATACACACTACTTGATAATTCTCTATTCTACTTATATTATAAGTATTGCACAACAAACATACACACTACTTGATAATTCTCTATTCTACTTATATTATAAGTATTGCACAACAAACATACACACTACTTGATAATTCTCTATTCTAACTTATATTATAAGTATTGGACAACAAACATACACACTACTTGATAATTCTCTATTCTACTTATATTATAAGTATTGCACAACAAACATACACACTACTTGATAATTCTCTATTCTACTTATATTATAAGTATTGCACAACAAACATACACACTACTTGATAATTCTCTATTCTACTTATATTATAAGTATTGGACAACAAACATACACACTACTTGATAATTCTCTATTCTACTTATATTATAAGTATTGCACAACAAACATACACATACTTGATAATTCTCTATTCTACTTATATTATAAGTATTGGACAACAAACATACACACTACTTGATAATTCTCTATTCTACTTATATTATAAGTATTGCACAACAAACATACACACTACTTGATAATTCTCTATTCTACTTATATTATAAGTATTGGACAACAAACATACACACTACTTGATAATTCTCTATTCTACTTATATTATAAGTATTGGACAACAAACATACACACTACTTGATAATTCTCTATTCTACTTATATTATAAGTATTGCACAACAAACATACACACTACTTGATAATTCTCTATTCTACTTATATTATAAGTATTGCACAACAAACATACACACTACTTGATAATTCTCTATTCTACTTATATTATAAGTATTGCACAACAAACATACACACTACTTGATAATTCTCTATTCTACTTATATTAAAGTATTGACAACAAACATTAACATACTTGATAATTCTCTATTTACTTATATTATAAGTATTGACAACAAACATACACACTACTTGATAATCTCTATTATACTTTATTTAAAGTATTGCACAACAAACATACACACTACTTGATAATTCTCTATTCTACTTCTATTATAAGTATTGGACAACAAACATACACATACTTGATATATTCTCTATTCTACTTATATTATAAGTATTGCACAACAAACATACACACTACTTGATAATTCTATATTCTACTTATATTATAAGTATTGACAACAAACATACACACTACTTGATAATTCTCTATTCTACTTATATTATAAGTATTGCACAACAAACATACACACTACTTGATTATTCTCTATTCTACTTATATTATAAGTATTGGACAACAAACATACACACTTACTTGATAATTCTCTATTCTACTTATATTATAAGTATTGACAACAAAATCATACACTACTTGATAATTCTCTATTCTACTTATATTATAAGTATTGGACAACAAACATACACAGTACTGATACATTCTCTATTTACTTATATTATAAGTATTGCACAAAAACATACACAATACTGATAATTCTCTATTCTACTATATTTATAAGTATTGGACAACAAACATACACACTACTTGATAATTCTTATTCTACTTATATTATAAGTATAGGACACAAACATACACTACTTGATAATTCTTATTTACTTATATTATAAGTATTGCACAACAAACATACACACTACTTGATAATTCTCTATCTACTTAATTATAAGTATTGCACAACAAACTGCACATACTTGATAATCTCATTCTACTA
>CALYLW010001730.1:0-51330 GCA_944989445.1 Ampullaceana balthica | reverse complement strand
GTTGGTGGGATCACATAGCTAAATATTATCCCGTTGCATAAAGGGATCCCATTTTTGTTAGAATCCCTTTCCCCAATTGGATGGCATATTTTTTTGGCGATTACACACTCCATAATGATGGCATTGCGTAATGGTATCCCATTCATGAAGTAAATCCCTTTCCCCTGTAAAATGCCATACTTTAATAGGATCACACAGCTCAGTGCTATCCGTTGCATAATTGGATCTCGTTTTTGGTAGAGTCCATTTCTCTTGATCCCGTTGCATAATGGAATCCCATGCTTTGTCAAATTCCTTACCCCTAGATAATCCCTTTCCCCGATTTGATCCCATACTTTGGTTTGTTTTATTTACCCCAGTATGATCCAATTTCATTATCGGATCCCGTTCCCAGTGAGATTCCATTCTGGTTTCTCTCACATTATAGCTAAAACATTATTTGTTTCAGTTTAAAAAAGCGGTCCCAAAGGAAATCCATTCTATCCGTCTGACGTCCCAAACAGAAAATAATTCTGAAAAACAATTGGATAAGCGAAGGACGCAATAATCTTCTGTATAGAATGAGCGTCTGAAACAGATAAGATAAGATATGATTTTAAAGTTTGACTTATTTGTGTTATAAATTACTGCGGACGTAATGAAAAATTAAACCACAGAAGTTTCTAGAGTATTTTTAATTATATCCGAATCAAGTGGATAATACATGTATAGTACAATCATAGCCTCAGCTTTCACTTCTTTGTCCAGCAGTGCGTAACGTTGTTTGCTGCTTACGTATAAGGAAGACGTTCTTGCTGATAGAAGGTTTAGCTTAATTTGTTTTCTTATTGAATTATTATCCATGTGTTTTCGCTTATCCATTTTTTCTTCTTACTTTGTTTGAAGCCAGCCGCGTTGACTGCTGCAATATTCATCGTATTTTTAAGAAAGTTCCAGTTTGCTTCGATGTCTTTTTCACCATTATTATTGTCTATTGTGGTTGGCTGGGCTGTGTATCTGTTTTTTATTGTGGTTGGCCGGGCTGTGTATCTGTTGTTTATTGGCCGGGCTGTGTATCTGTTGTTTATTGGGGTTTGCCGGCTGTGTATCTGTTGTTTATTGTGGTTGGCTGGGCTGTGTATCTGTTGTTTATTGTGGTTGGCCGGGCTGTGTATCTGTTGTTTATTGGGGTTGGCCAGGCTGTGTATCTGTTGTTTATTGGCGTTGGCCGGGCTGTGTATCTGTTGTTTATTGTGGTTGGCTGGGCTGTGTATCTGTTGTTTATTGTGGTTGGCCGGGCTGTGTATCTGTTGTTTATTGGGGTTGGCCGGGCTGTGTATCTGTTGTTTATTTTGGTTGGCCGGGCTGTGTATCTGTTGTTTATTGTGGTTGGCCGGGCTGTGTATCTGTTGTTTATTGTGGTTGGCCGGGCTGTGTATCTGTTGTTTATTGTGGTTGGCCGGGCTGTGTATCTGTTGTTTATTGGGGTTGGCCGGCTGTGTATCTGTTGTTTATTAGGGTTGGCTGGGCTGTGTATCTGTTGTTTATTGGGGTTGGCTGGGCTGTGTATGTGTTGTTTATTGGGGTTGGCCGGGCTGTGTATCTGTTGTTTATTTGCCGGGCTGTGTATCTGTTGTTTATTAGGGTTGGCTGGGGTGTGTATCTGTTGTTTATTGGGGTTGGCCTGGCTGTGTATGTGTTGTTTATTGGGGTTGGCCGGGCTGTGTATCTGTTGTTTATTGGGTTCGGCCGGGCTGTGTATCTGTTGTTTATTGGCCGGGCTGTGTATCTGTTGTTTATTAGGGTTGGCCGGGCTGTGTATCTGTTGTTTATTGGGGTTGGCCGGGCTGTGTATCTGTTGTTTATTGGCCGGGCTGTGTATCTGTTGTTTATTAGGGTTGGCCGGGCTGTGTATCTGTTGTTTATTGGGGTTGGCCGGGCTGTGTATCTGTTGTTTATTGGCCGGGCTGTGTATCTGTTGTTTATTAGGGTTGGCCGGGCTGTGTATCTGTTGTTTATTGTGGTTGGCTGGGCTGTGTATCTGTTGTTTATTGGGGTTGGCTGGGGCTGTGTATGTGTTGTTTATTGGGGTTGACCGGGCTGTGTATCTGTTGTTTATTGGGGTTTGGCCTGCTGTGTATATGTTGTTTATTAGTGTTGGCTGGGCTGTGTATCTGTTGTTTATTGGCCGGGCTTGTATCTGTTGTTTATTGGCCAGGCTGTGTATCTGTTGTTTATTGGCCGGGCTGTGTATCTGTTGTTTATTGGCCGGGCTGTGTATCTGTTGTTTATTAGGGTTGGCCGGGCTGTGTATCTGTTGTTTATTGTGGTTGGCCGGGCTTGTATCTGTTGTTTATTAGGGTTGGCCTGGGCTGTGTATCTGTTGTTTATTGGGGTTGGCCGGGCTGTGTATCTGTTGTTTATTACGGGTTGGCCGGGCTGTGTATCTGTTGTTTATTGGGGTTGGCCGGGCTGTGTATCTGTTGTTTATTAGGGTTGGCCGGGCTGTGTATCTGTTGTTTATTAGGGTTGGCCGGGCTGTGTATCTGTTGTATATTAGGGTTGGCCTGGGCTGTGTATCTGTTGTTTATTGGGGTTGGCCGGGCTGTGTATCTGTTGTTTATTGGCCGGGCTGTGTATCTGTTGTTTATTGGGTTGGCTGGGCTGTGTATCTGTTGTTTATTGGGGTTGGCCGGGCTGTGTATCTGTTGTTTATTAGGGTTGGCTGGGCTGTGTATCTGTTGTTTATTGGCCGGGCTGTGTATCTGTTGTTTATTAGGGTTGGCCGGGCTGTGTATCTGTTGTTTATTAGGGTTGGCCGGGCTGTGTATCTGTTGTTTATTGGGGTTGGCCGGGCTGTGTATCTGTTGTTTATTAGGGTTGGCCGGGCTGTGTATCTGTTGTCTATTAGGGTTGGCCGGGCTGCGATTCTGTTGTTTATTTCGATATTGTAAGCAGCCTGGATGTCTTTTAACTGCAGTCGCTGGGAGTCCTTTTTCTTATATTTTTGTTGGTTTCTTAAATTGTTTTAATCTCATTTTTAACTTGGCAGTTCAGAGGTTGTAATCGCTGCTAATATCTGCGTGTATGCTCTATCGTCTCGGACTGATGAACGAAATTTTGCACTTTTGCAGAAGTGCTCTATTTGGTTTTTGGTGCAATTATCCGGAGTGATCCAAGTAGTTTTATGTATATCTTTATGGGGAAATAAGGTGCTTGCTATAACGAGATTTGATAGTTGACAAAGTTCTATTAGTCTTTATCCATTTTGATTTAAGTTTCCGATGCCATGTTTCCCTATGCATCTTTCAATGTATTTGTTGTCCTCGCCTACTTTGGCATTAAAATCTCCCATCACAACAATAATATCATGTTTTGGTATTTTACTAATTGTGTCCGTCAACAGATTGTAGAATGAGTGTTTCTGGACGTCAGTGTTATCGTTGTTTTGTACATAGCACTGTATAACAGATCGTTTGAAATATTTTGATGGATATCTAACTGTTATTATCCTTTCGTTGACTGGTTGTCAGCTGATGTGCGATCCTTCAGCTCTGTGTGTCATAAGGATTGCGACACCTTCAAAGTGTCTCCCTGAATAAATTATGTGTAGATTTTCATTAAATAAGAATTGTTTACCTGCGTTTGTCCATCTACACTCACTAATATCAAGAATATCCAGGTCGTAGTTTATCATTTCACTACACACTTGGGCGCATGTTCCTATTTGGTGCATTGTTCTTACGTTCCAATAGCCAATTCTAAATATAGATTTGCAGTCAAGCAAGTTAGAGCGAAGCGTCGATTTATTGAAATCCATAAGCATTATCCACACATTATCTATATAATCAATATTAATAAAATTATAATGAAAACCTATGAATTATATAAATAAATATCATTACATGAATGAACAATAATAAAATTAAAATCAAATTACCTCCTTTATTATAATTTGAATTGACCGTCTCTTGAGACACGACGCTGTGAGATGGCCTTCACAACATGACCTTTATGACGTATGTGAGCTATAGACTCCAGGACATGCCAAGTAAAAGAGAACAATCCTTTACCCGAACGTGTTTTTTATACTCTTCTCCTTAATTTATTTTGATTGGTCGGTAACGAATAAAAGATTATGCAAGTTTGTCATAATTTTATGTATTCGTATTTTATAATCAAAGCATGTTTTAAATTTAGGCTCTTCAATATATATATAATGTCATCCTTATAGAAAAAAATAACGAATCGGCTCAATATTCAAGATAAGTCAGCGAGCTATTCAAAATTTAAGCAGCGGCCGTATTTGGACCGCGGTTCTCTACTTTTCACAACCGTGAAATGCGGAAATGATCTTGCTGTGAAATTGGTTAGTTTTTATGACTTCGATGGGTAGTGGAATAGCTTAAGAGGAGTCCTTATGCCAGATTGAACTCTGCGCCACACTTTTCGAAGCTTGCTTTAAGGAGAAATTAATTGACTTTGACTAGAAATATTTTAATCAAAGATTAGTAAAGTATTTTAGCAATACATTAATATGGTATCTCTAATTTTAGACATCGAAATTAAGTGACATGTACTCAGGGGCGGATTAAGACTGCTCGGGGCACCTGGCTGCAATTCAAACTGGGGCCCTGTCACTAGCAGTCTAATATAAGACTGTGTAACTTGTAATGAATGGTGTAATAAGAAAAAAATTAAATAGAAGTCAATTAAATTAATAAAAAGTTACAAGAATCCACACTTCATTAAAATATGTATTATTATTTATTTCAAATCTTTAGAACCTTCGTTTGCGAACTTTTCTCACGGAGAGAT
Source organism: Ampullaceana balthica (assembly GCA_944989445.1). Taxonomy (NCBI): domain Eukaryota; kingdom Metazoa; phylum Mollusca; class Gastropoda; family Lymnaeidae; genus Ampullaceana; species Ampullaceana balthica. The sequence continues at coordinate 46,533 of CALYLW010001730.1, read as the reverse complement.
TTTTAATCAAGTCAGTAAAATTAAGTGAGCTTACGATTTCCCTTTCAATGCTCATTAGAGAGAGTGCTGACTCAGTCTTTGTTGTCCTATGCAGCTTCTAATTTCATAATTTATTTTTTTCAACTTTGAAAATGATCGCTCTCAGCTGCACTTTTATGTCATCAACAGGAGATACATGCGAAGTGCAATGTGTAAATTTGGAAAGGACTGTTTAAAATTTAGCTCATTCAAAAACAGCAACATATTTAGCTATGTGCATGTATTTTGAGTTTCACATTGTGCTACTTCCTTTTCCTGACCCTGGGGCTGGACAATAAACTTTTTGAAGACTTCTGAAAATTAGACTTATTCCGAAGGAAAGCAGTCTTCGAAATCACTTGTATATGCTTCCATTAACATTGCTGCTGCCCCTCGGATGGCATCATTGCTGAGCTCCTTAAGGTTTGTAAGAAAGCCACAATTCTCATGGATGCCTCTATATGCATCTAACTGATGTTGTAGGGCTGGAGAAAGTTTGTCAATGATTACAAGAAATACCTCAACCTTGAATTTTTGTCTCGGAGAAAATACTGTTTCGGCTGATGTCTCTTCATCAAGATGGCACTTTCTCTTTCTTTAATCACATTGAAGATTGTTTATACTCTTTCTCCACGGACACATCCTTTTATTTTTCTTCATAGAAATCAAATTCAGAACGCTGTCTTTTAACAAACTCAAGAAGATATTTCAACAAATGTATCTTGAAGGGATGCATTCATTTTCTTTAACCATTTTAAAATTGTGACCCAAATTTCAAGTAAAATAGCGAGTTTCAGATGTTCAATTTCCTTCCTAAATGCTTCAAGTCGACTTTCAGGCGGCTGATTGTCGTCAGTTGTCAATTCTTCAAGTAACGCAATATTCTCATGGTATTATTTATTAACAGATCTTACAGCATCATGTCGGGCTGACCATTTTGTGTCAGACAATGCTTTGTTAACATGTAACCTTTTCGATTGTTTTTGAAGACACTGCCAACGATGAATAGATTCAACAAGCAAGGTATAAAGATTTTGCAGAATGAAAAAATAAGTAATTAAATTTTTTAAAAATCTGGTTGCAGCAGGACAACCTTCAGCTTCACTTTTTCCAACCAAATTAAGGGAATGAGCTGTGGACGGCACATAATGAGCAACACTGCACTTCTCACGAAGGATAGTCTGAACTCAGTTTTACTTCCAACTTATACTTGCAGCATTGTCGTATGACTGTCCACGGCAATCTTGAATTTGAATGTCAATTTTTTCCAAAATATTAAAAATAATTTGTGCAATTCCTGATCCAGTTTGTATTTAATTGGTATTAACTTGATGAATCGCTCAACAGGAATGAATGGCATTTATCTAATAACGGAACGCAACATGTAATTCAGGTTAATTAGGGACACCGATATTTAATGTACATACAGAAATCACCTATGACCCTCTCGTAAGCCAACCCCCCCCCCAACATTTTCCCCTAGATTTTGTCCCAACAAAGTCGGCTTTAGAATGAGTATATACTTTACACGTATTTAATTACATATTTATTTGAATATCTACTTCTTGATTCTTACTGCAGTCTGTCTGTAGGTCGCAGCGTCGAAACTCGCAAACAGTGTACTAACTTGGAAGTTGGTTAAAAATTCGATTATTGAATTATGCTCTATGACAAAGTTTTTTGTCATAAGTTTTCCAAACTAAATAGAAGTCGATTGTTTTTCTAAAGCTAGGTTTCCCTAGATATTATTAAAATTATGACGATTTCTGGTATTTCACGCTTTTCGACATTTTCTTTTGATAAGTAGATGAGATTTTATTAATTTATTTATATTTTCAAGGCTTCATGCACACATTTGCCCACCTTTATTATAGAAAATACTAATTTTGGGGCCCCTAAATCATCGGGGGCCCCTGGCTTCAGCCATTTCAGCCCCCCTCCTTTAATCAGCCGTAGAATGTACTTGTTTAAAGTTATAAGCGCACAATTTGTAACATGATTTAAATTAATATTAAACAGAAAGTTTTATTTCCCTGCTTCTCATAAAATGTAAATAAATCCAAAATTAAACTTTTTTTTTACAGGAATCCTTAATTTGTATACATCCATTTTAAAAAATGTTAATCATTACATTTTGATAAAACAGATTACAAATAAACTGTCTTATTTAACTTTTAATTACATTGACTTAAATTTTTGTATACATTTTTTAAAAAATATTTTTTATTTATATTGCACTTTAATTTTTTTTTAAATACATTTACATCGGTGCTGTATTGTGCGGTGCTGACATGAAATATTTTTTTAATGCACGTCTAACATGACGTCTTTAAAAGTATTTGTCTTGCTTTTACAATCAGGAAAAGGGTATTTTTCATTTATATGATTATTATGAGGTGCCAGGTTTGGAAAAACATCGGCCATTATGATCTTCCTTTCTCTAAGTTGTTAACTTTTTAAAGGAAGACATAATTGCTTGCACTTTTGTTTGTTTACCATTCGGCCAGGCTCTTTTTCTTCCTCTGTTTCCCCTACAATATATCTTTCAACATAAAGATACGCTTCCTATTCATTATTTCTTATACACAATGATTGTTTTAGCCATTTGAGAATGGGTTGGACAGACGTATTAATTCCATTTAGGGAGTCGCGTTGGCGCTCCGCTCCTTGTCAGGAGGAACTTTCAGCCTTCGGCTTGACGAGCCGGGCTCTGTTAGGTTTTGGAAGTACATCTCTCCTATCTACCTCCACCAGACATGTCACTAAAGGCGAGCCCTTCATCTGGATTCCTGGCGGCTCTGCTTGTTTAATTCGCCGTTACCACTCGCCAGGATTGTTAGCTTCAGGTTGTGGTCTGCTCCACACCTTACTGTCTCCCGGACCACGTAGGGGCCAACCATTTCCGGCGGACCTGCAATAGGTCCGGCTCCGATAAGCATTTGCTATAACGATAGTATTTACAATTCTCTATTATTTTTGGCTGAGAGAATACAGAAACTGGAAAAAGTGGACAGGTCGAGACTTGAACAAGACGAAATTGAATTAAAAAATGAGTATAGGTCGAGACATGAAAATGACCAAACTAATTTAAAAAAACAACTACGTAAAAACAAAGTTTTTGACTATAAATCCCTTATATATCAGACATAGCTAAAGTTAGAACAGTTTTAAGTGCATTCTTGTATCGCTTACGTCGACCTCAACGTGCCCTATGCCCTGCAGTAAGCTCACCTGAGAAGAGCCTCTTGGGAAGGCGATGGTCGGGCATGTGCACTACATGCCCCGTCCAGCGTAGTGTGCTCTGCATGAGGCTAGTGTGGATGCCGGGTAGTCCTGACCTGGCTAATATTTTGGTTTCTGGAACTTTTTCTTGTCATTTTATATTTATAATTTTTCTTTGCTTTTCGTGTGGCCTTGCTGTAAAACACGGGTATGTGGTCATCGATTGCTGAAGTGAACTCCAGTGACCCGTGGAGGTCAACTAAAGCAGACGGTTACATAGAGATACACAGAGCTAAACTAAAAATGCATTAATTTAATTACATTCGATCGATCTGAAATGTAGATTCAATGCATTGTTAGGTGACACAAGTCTATGTGCAAAAATTTAGCTTGATAGGTTCATGGGAGGTGGGATATTTTTTACTTTTGACAGACAGAAAGAGAGAGAGACAAAGAGACAAGATGGTGAAGTTAATATAAGGGATTTAAAATTGAGGATAGGTAGAGACATCAACATGACCAAACTTATTATAATGTGAGTTACACTTAACATTGAAAATATCATGTAAAACTATTAAAGGTAAACTTTAAAAATGAAATAAATAATAATAAAACAATGAAAATAGAATAAAGTGAATGTAAAATAATATGTTTACAAATGTACCATTCGATTGAGGCCAAGTGTCGGAGAATGTGGTAGGGGAAGAGTACGGATGGTAGAAAACTTACTGAAAATAAATCGTTATGTACAAACTATGTATGAATTAATGCTAAATAAACGATTACAGTTTGTACAACTTAACACTTAAACTTATGTAATTTTTTAATAATTGTTTTTTTCTTAAAAATTATTTTTTAAACCTTTTATTTTGCGCTTTCCAATTTTCTGTTTCACCTTTCATTTCATTTGCCTCATTTCTACCAACAGCGTCTTGTCTTATTTTTTAAAGGTATTTTTTAAATCTTGTCTTACTGATGGTCTCTTAGCAAATGTTGATCAAGTAAGCTTATTTTTGACTGCATTTTGACTGAATTTTACAATGTTTCTGAAATCAGTCAGGCAAATGTCATTGAACTGTGTACGAAATGTGGTGTTCCGTTGAAAACAGTCACGGGATTCCCAATGTTTTCACCTGTGCGGAGTTTATCATATCTTTGATTTTTTCGTATCTCGGACCTAAAAATTCTTGGAGTGGCCTTTCGTATCTTCAAATGTTCGTATCTTGAAGCATTTGTTTCTCTAGGTACCACTGTAGTGGTACCTCAATATAAGTCCTCAATCCGTTGAAGACCATTTACATTTACCAAATTGGACGTATAGTAAACACATTTTTTCCATTAGAGATAGAAGGAAAATGATTAATCCGAACCAACGAAAAAAATCACGCACCGAGGTTGGGGTCACACGTTTGTGACGAGGGGGAAGGGGGATGTTTAAAAATTGTGATGTGACATAAAAGCAGCGAAACGTTTTAAAGAAAAAGTTCCACAAGTTACAACGCTCCCAAAACTCCAAAGTGGTGTGGGCAGGACCTCGCGCCTTCATAGGTAACAGCAACATACAATTTTATATTTTGGTAAAACGGGCAAAAATGTTCGCCGACCCCTGAGCTATACAATCAATATACATAATTTGCAATCTCTGTCACGTCTGTCTGTCATGCATGTCTGTCCGTGACGCTACTAATTTTAGAAAGCAGCGCATGAAATTACTGCAGCAATGCATCAAAAGGTGTGCAAATTAAAGATGCGCTGTAAAAAAATATTATATGACGTCATTGTTTTAGCTCATATTTTAATGTTGGAAAATTAACAATGTAAAAATAGGATTTGATGATGGTTAATTATAAAATAAAAAAACAAAAGGCGCGCCATAGGCGCCCTACAAACCCTATTATAAAATACTTTGCATTTCAGAAAGTGTAATATTACGTATTGATGAAACAAGGACAAGTTAGTTGGGCTTTTGAAAAAGGTGGCTGCCGTAGGCGCCCTAAACAAAGTGCATTTTTTCAAAATAAATAGATTTCAGCTGGAACTTCCGTCATTTTAGTATAAATATAATTTCAATCATATTGATTTACAAAATGTTCGGATCGCTAAAGAATGGGAAAAGTTGTTGTTGCGTTATCATAAAGGACGTGCAAACAACTTTTAATTGTCACAAAGCACCAGTACTGACGTACTTTATTTGAAATTGTAATTGATAAATTTAGATGACAAGATTAAAAAATTAAAATTTAATTAAAATATAATTTGAAACCTCTATAAGATATAGTTATAAAAATTTGTGCTACTAAAATGTGTCTTTGCATGACACTCAAATTATTTTGCAGTTATTTACTTTTTGAATATCGAAATCTATTTATAACTTTGTTCATTTAAATTGATTAAACTATAAAATGTTTTTATTTACTTAAATTTATGAACATATCTAAACTGTACCCATCGCCATCTCTTCTTTTTGTAAGTTTAAATTATTTGCAAGTGACACGCCACTTGAACTCGATCCCTTTCATTAGGGATACAATGTAATTAAAATGTCTCCTACAACTACATGTTAAAACATTTGGCTATTTCGTACGCCTTATACCACAGACATTTAATTGTAACACAGTCAGGGATTTTGGAGATTGAACCTTCGATCCCATCTATACAAGGAAGGACATTCTCTGCTGGACCACAAGAGCACGGCCATTCTCCAATTCAGCACTGCCAGTCTAAGGTTGACCATTTGAGCACGTCCAGACTCCTCTTGACAATTTGAGCAGGTCCAGTCTCCAGTCGACAACTTGAGCACGGCCAGTCTCCGGTTGCACCATTGAGCACGGCCAGTCTCTAGTTGACCACGTGAGCACGCTCAGTCTCCAGTTGACCACTTGAGCACGGCCAGTCTCCAGTTGACCACGTGAGCACGCCAAGTCTCTAGTTGACCACTTGAGCACGGCCAGTCTCCAGTTAACCACTTGAGCACGGCCAGTCTCAGGTTGACCATTTGAGCACGTCCAGACTCCTGTTGATAATTTGAGCAGGGCCAGTTTCTAGTTGACAACTTGAGCACGGCCAGTCTCAGGTTGAACCCTTGAGCACGGCCAGTCTCAGGTTGTACCCTTGAGCACGACCAGTCTCAGGTTGTACCCTTGAGAACGGCCAGTCTCAGGTTGAACACTTGAGCACGGCCAGTCGCAGGTTGACCATTTGAGCACGTCCAGACTCCTGTTCATAATTTGAGCAGGGCCAGTCTCTAGTTGATAACTTTAGCACGGCCAGTCTCAGGTTGAACCCTTGAGCACGGCCAGTCTCCGGTTGACCACTTGAGCACGGCCAGTCTCAGGTTGACCATTTGAGCACGTCCAGACTCCTGTTGATAATTTGAGCAGGGCCAGTCTCTAGTTGACAACTTGAGCACGGCCAGTCTCAGGTTGAACCCTTGAGCACGTCCAGTCTCAGGGTGAACCCTTGAGCACGTCAGGTCTCAGGTTGAACCCTTGAGCACGTCTAGTCTCAGGTTGTACCCTTGAACACGGCCAATCTCAGGTTGAACCCTTGAGCACGGCCAGTCTCCGTTTGACAACTTGAGCACGGCCAGTCTCAGGTTGACCACTTGAGCACGGCCAGTCTCAGAATGACCACTAGAGCACGTCCAGTCTCCATTTGACCACTTGAGCACGGCCAGTCTCCAGTTGACCAATTGAGCACGGCCAGTCTCCAGTTGACCAATTGACCACGGCCAGTCTCCAGTTGACCACTTGAGCACGGCCAGTCTCAGGTTGACTTTACCACCCAGCACCAGACCTCTCTGTGAGTTCGAGCCCGACCCTCGGGTTGTCCGCCAGGGTTCTAGTGCTTAGGTTTGGCGTTGCGCCGGGGTTGTCTGTTTCAGGTCGCAGTCACTTCCGCAATCTTTCTCGTGTCCGGGACCAACACAAATGTCAACCCCTTCTTTTGGGTCGTGTTAAACTTTTAGGACCTGTCTCATCCTATAGCATAGGAGCCTCATCAAGTGGCCATAACTGTCTCATCTTATATCATATGAGCCTCATCAAGTGGCCATAACTGTCTCATCCTATAGCATTGGAGCCTCATCAAGCGGCCATCAGTGTCATCCTATATCATGGGAGCCTCATCAAGCAACCATTACTGTCTCATCCTATAGCATGGGAGCCTCATCAAGTGGCCATCACTGTCTCATCCTATAGCATTGGAGCCTCATCAAGCGGCCATCACTGTCTCATCCTATAGCATGGGAGCCTCATCAAGCGGCCATAACTGTCTCATTCTATAGCATGGGAGCCTCATCAAGTGGCCATAACTGTCTCATCCTATAGCATGGGAGCCTCATCAAGCGGCCATCAGTGTCTCATCCTATAGCATGGGAGCCTCATCAAGCGACCATCACTGTCTCATCCTATAGCATTGGAGCCTCATCAAGCGGCCATTGCTGTCTCATCCTATCGCTTGGGAGCTTCATCAAGCGGTCATCACTGTCTCATCCTATAGCATGGGAGCCTCATCAGGCGGTCATTGCCATAAAGATACTTTAACATAGGTATCAAAACTTCTTCATCCAGCTCCCTCCCCCTCCCCCTCCGATATTTGGGCACTCCACCAGCAGGTGTTGGACCGTCTCCCCTCCCCCCCCCTCTTTTTTTGGTCACACAACTAGAAATTTATATTTTTGATTATTTTTTTTTCAACTTTAGCATGAAAGCTACACAACATTTCACTCAAGTTATTGTTTACAGATCATAGAAATGAATCTAATGATGATTCTTAGAAATATTTTTTATAATGTGTACAAGTAAAACTTAAAAATAAATCAAATGAAGATGAGCTTGTAACGAAACAGCAAACCAAGATATCTACATAAGTTGTGTTAAGTCATTAGCTGTAACAACTGTTATATTCTAGTTTCTAAATTTGTAAGAACACAAGACAAGCAAAAAATCAACACAAATCATGAAGACATATAAATTTGATATTTATCTTTCTATAATGTACGTCTTCTCACTACATCATGTATGGTGCGACTCTCTATCTTGACTGCCTAATATATATTTATAATTTTAATATTTAACTTTCTACAATGTACGTCCTCTCACCACATCATCTATAGTGCAACTCTCTATCTTGACTGCCTAATATACATAAGTTAAATATCTATCCCTCTCGAATGTACGTCTTCTCACTATATCATCTATGGTGCAACTCTCTAACATGACTGCCTAATACATATATATATATATATATATATAAATATATAGGTTTAATATCTATATCTCTACAATGTACGTCTTCTCACTACATCATCCATGGTTCAACTCTCCATCTTGACTGCCTAATATATATATATATATATATATATATATATATATATATATATATATATATATATATATATATATTAGGGCTGCGAAATTATCGATTAATCTCTGGATTAATCATTTACAATTTGCATCGAATAAAATTATTTTAATCGATAAAAATTGGATTAAAATTAAAGAAAATATTTATAATAATTTCTAAAAATTTTATTAATATATAATTAATTATTAATAATTAATAATAATTAATAATAATTTATATATTTTTTACGTACAAACATCTCCCGCGTAATATTAAAATTTATTTTATTAATAAATGTGGACCGGCACACTTCAACAAAACATGGCTGACGGCATTAGCGCGCAGGGACACAGGGGAAATAACTCAATAAAATGAATAAAAAAGTAAATTACCTGTTTTTGTTACTTCCCTTGAAATGTTCAGTTTAATGACGTCATAAATTTCTATTTTTGGCTTTAATCGAAATTATCGATTAATTACTCGATAATTTTTCAAATGTTAATGACTAAATTTAAATTAATCGATAACAGCCCTAATATATATATTATAAATATATATATATATATATATATATATATATATATATATATATATATATATATATATATATATATATATATAGGTTAAATATCTATATCACTACAATGTACTTCTTCTCACTACATCATCCATGGTTCAAGTCTCTATCTTGTCTGCCTTCACTACATCATCCATGGTTCAACTCTCTATCTTGACTGCCTTCACTACATCATCCATGGTTAAAATTTCTATCTTGACTGCCCTCACTACATCATCCATGGTTCAACTCTCTATCTTGACTGCCAACACTACATCATCCATGGTTCAATTCTCTATCTTGACTGCCTTCACTACATCATCCATGGTCAACTCTCTATCTTGACTGCCTTCACTACATCATCTATGGTTCAACTCTCTATCTTGACTGCCTTCACTACATCATCTATGGTTTAACTCTCTATCTTGACTGCCTTCACTACATCATCTATGGTTCAACTCTCTATCTTGACTGCCTTCACTACATCATCCATGGTTCAACTCTCTTTCTTGACTGCCTTCACTACATCATCTATGGTTCAACTCTCTATCTTGACTGCCTTCACTACATCATCCATGGTTCAACTCTCTATCTTGACTGCCTTCACTACATCATCCATGGTTCAACTCTCTATCTTGACTGCCTTCACTACATCATCCATGGTTCAACTCTCTATCTTGACTGCCTTCACTACATCATCCATGGTTCAACTCTCTATCTTGACTGCCTTCACTACATCATCCATGGTTCAACTCTCTATCTTGACTGCCTTCACTACATCATCCATGGTTCAACTCTCTATCTTGACTGCCTTCACTACATCATCCATGGTTCAACTCTCTATCTTGACTTCCTTCACTACATCATCCATGGTTCAACTCTCTATCTTGACTGCCTTCACTACAACACATCCCTTAACACCACGTCGTAATTAAAGTGGTGTCAATATAATGACTAACATTCACCAAATGAGCATACAAATTACTGATGGGGAAATCCCCATTAACCTTTGATATTGTCCTCGACAATGACTTTTGAATATTTTGAATAAAACGATAAACTCCAATTCACTAAACTTATTTACTAAACATATTCATTAGCATCACGTTGTTAAAAACGAAATATTATTTACATCTAGTTACTTAAACACCTCTGATATTCTTAAATACTTGTTTTCACTTTTGTCACAAAGCCAATTATGTAGATGAATGTGTCAACAACAATTACGATAAATTGATATGCAATGCATCTGTCAATCAAGGTGCTAATAAACGTGCAATCAAAATCTACATCAAATTTTCTTAAAGATGTTTCAAAATGTTTAAAATACTTTTTCAAATCAAAGCATTGGTAAAAATTAGGTATGTACCGGATTTTTGCTCCCCAAATCCGGAATCCGGCAATTTTTATAAATCTGGCTCCAGCTCTGGTCCAATTTTATCGTATTTGGGTCGGATATGGCAATAGCACAGAAAGATTTCCAGTTTACTATTTATCGCTGATGTAAATAAGAGTTTAAAACAATATTTTTAAAATAAAAAAACAAACTTATTTTGAGTTTTAATGGTGCATAACTACATTTGTTTGTGGGACTTGATTGGAGTGGTAACTCGGTATACGCCTGCTCTGGTACTGGCAATACAAATATGGTAGCATGGTGTTTTGTGGTCTCATATTTTGCTTTAAAATTTACGTTCTTGGTTACAGAGAGAAACTGTTTTCAATAACCATCAAAGTGGATCACGAAAGTTGACTAGCGAGACAGCAAGCATTTTCTTCACAATGGAATATCAAGCGGTAGTTTAAATTATTGTACTCATTATAAGCATTGCTTGTGCTCCTAGACTTATATCTCTTACGGCCAAAGTCAGGAGCCAACTAGATACACATAACAACTGTCTTGATACACATGACTCAATTTATACACCAACAACTTTATTTATGTATAACATTATCCTTTATACAAAAACTGCTTTTATACACAAATGCCTTTATACACACTAAAACTCAATTTATACACCAACAACTGTCTTGATACACATAACTCAATGTATACACAAACAACTTTATTTATATATAACATTATCCTGTATACAAAAGCTGCCTGTAAACACAAATGCCTTTATACACACTACAACTCAATTTATACACCAACAACTGTCTGTATACTCACTGAAACTCAATTTATACATCAGCTACTGCCTTTATACACACAACTTCTCTTCCTTTATACACTTGAGTAGAGCTGATCTACAACTAGACTAGACTTGAGGTGGCGGCCATTAAAAATTAAATAATAATTAGCATTAAAGTCAAGTCATTGGACTTACATCTTTTAAAAAAATAATAAATGTACATTCGTCAATAAGATATTGGTTCGATGGGTTTTACCACGGAATGTTCCAAGAGATGCTATATGGAGAGGACTGGCTATAATTTAGCTTTCAATTATCAGCTGTAGCGGATTATTTGATAACATTTTCATGTTATGTTTCCTGTTGATATATCAGCGTCGAATTTACAATTGATTAAGTTTATTTATTTGTACTAATACATACAAGAACGACACACGGTGTAGCATACGCCGCAGCTTTGCTCATTATAGATAGTGCAAAGAAAAAAGAGTACGGACAAAACAGCAGCAAGAGTAATGAAAAAATAGCGAGTAAACGTAGAGACATGCGCACTGAGGTTGTTGTTACCCACCCCCACCCTTTATTATTAACATCCCTTAAACATATACTGTGATTGGCCGACTTAAGCAAGGGTTATGCATGTTTACGGTTGTTAATTTCATGAGTCTTTTTTGGGTGCAAACAGGCTACTGCTTATGTAACTCCGATTTTAAGCCGATTATCTTTTTATAGCTGAATTCATGAAAATTAGGATTGTACCGGATTTCGCCTGCGGCTCCTACAAACCAGGAATCCGGCCATATTTACAAATCCGGCTCCGGCAGGAGTTTGCTTCATAAATCCGGTAAAATCCTACTTGCCGGGTTTGCGATAAAATATATATTAATTATAGCTCCGGCTCCATCAAAACTGGAATTCGGCAATTTTTACAAATCCAGGACTTTCAGCGTGCAAGGCGGACATGATACCAATACACTACGAATCATATGTTATTCTGTGAAAATGAAAAATGCTACTGAAAGGCAAGTGAACGCAAGTAGCTTTGTTGCCACCCACTTCGAGTACATGTATGTGGTGTGGGTCGATTATTCGTTGAAAAAAAAATTAATAGTTTAAAAATGTTAATGATTAATTGAGAATTTAATCGTTAATTTCCGCAGCCCAAGTCTATATGTATCATTTTTAAGACGAAATTTCATAAAAATTAAATAAAAGATACGAGTCAATGTGTACGTGTAGGTATATTTAGAAGGATGTATCTTATCAGCTATATGTTATTTATTCGCTAGTTTAAGGCATTATTGGACTTGAAAAAAGCAAAAAATGTTTCGGTATTTTAAGGGAGGCGTTATACGGAGATTTCTTTTTTTAAAAACAAACACAACTTCCGTTCTAATTTAGTATAATATTTACCTATCATTGCTTAAAATTTATTTCAAAAAGATTTGTGATTTTAAAATTAATTTGGTAATAGCAAAGAGAACGGTGCGCTCGATAAATCGTATTTTTGGTTGCTATATTTATTGTTTTCTCTATTTTAATTTCAAAAATAGACAACTAAACCTAACCCAGACCCTAAAACTGAAACTACAACCTTAAAAAATAAAGACTCAAACGAAACTATTTTTCTATTTTAATTTAAAAAATAGACAACAAACCTAACCCATACCCTAAAACTGAAACCACAACCTTAAAAAAAAAGACTGAAACGAAACTCGAACACCCTTCTGCCAATAAGAGTTCAAGAATCTAATGCCCTAACAGTGAGACCACAGAAACTCATGCGCCGTATGAATTTTTAAAAATATTATATCCAATCGGCAAGTAGTCACAGGACCAGCCAAAAAAATTTGCGTATGTCGCTAAGAATCATGGGAAATATCTGTCTATAATGCCCAGCGTTATACGAAGTTATCTCCGAATAATCACTTCGTTATTTTAATATGCTAACAACTTTGAGAACATAGTGATTCGACTTTATTTATTTTTAAAAAATTTGTTTGGCTAATATCTAAATCTAATCTAATTTAAAAATAGACTATTACTCATTGAGCTAAGACGCTTACCGGATTTAGAAATGACCAGGAATATAAATTATTTCTCTAATTTTAGAGATCGAAATCAAGTGGCATGCACTTGTGAAAACCGCTACTTACGTGGTGTGAAATTGGAAAATGGATATGACATTAATTAATATTAACTAGAAAGTTTTAAATTCCTAGTTTTCCCATAAACGTAAATAAAAGCAAAATTAAAATCTGATTTTTATATAAATAATTAATTTTTACAAGCTTTTTACAAAATACATTAAATTAAACATTTTAGTAACACAGCCTTTAACAAAATTTTCTCATATAAATTTTAATTACACTTTGATATAAATTTTAATTACACTTTGATATAAATTTAATAAAACAAATATAATTTTTTATTAATATTGCCATTTAATTTTCTAAAAATTATATTAACATCGGTGCTGTTTCGTGCGGCGCTGAAAATAAATATTATTTTAATGCACATCTAATATGATAACACGACGTTATGAAAAAAATTATTTGTCTTGCTTTTACAGACTGGAAAAATATATTCTTCTTTTATATGATTATTATGATGTGCCAGGTTTGGAAAGACATTTCCTAAAATGAACTTCTATTTCTCTCTGTTGTTATCCCGTTTCAAGAAAGACGCTATTGCTTACACTTTTGTTTGTTATCCATTCAGTCAGGCCCTCAAAGTATGCTATATATATTAGGGCTTAGGAAATTAACGATTAATTTCTCTATTAATCGTTCACAATTTTTAACGAATAATTATTTTTTAACGATTAATCGACCCGTCACTTAAAAATTATTTGAAATAAAAAATAGCGGCCGATAAATAATAAATTTCCTGACGATTACACGAAGATTTTGGTTTTAAATTATTGATTGATTGGAATGTTCAAAATGTTGATATAATTTGCCTACCATAGTTCTAACACTTATTATCGAACCAAATGACTAGCGTATTAAGCTAATTGCAGTAAATGACGACAAATCTTCTGATGAATTACTGCTTTACAAAATGGAGATGAATGAAAGTTCCCGAATCCATTAACCCTCTACAATGGTGGAAACTTAATGAACACCAATATCCGATAAAGTCATTCCTGGCCAAGACCGTTTTATGCATACCAGTTAGGCTACCTCAGTACCGTGTGAATGATTGTTCAGCTCGGCTGGTTATATTGTCAATTAGACCCGCTCACCACTTGAACCAAATAATGTCAACACTCTCGTCTTTTTGCGTAGTTAAAAGATTGGTTAAAAGATGACATAGAAAGGAGACATTCCAGTGTTATTTAGATTTTGAACAAGAACGTTTAATAAGTGATATTTATGACATCATAAATTTTAATTTTTGTCTTTCATCGAAACAAGTTTTGTTGATATTTATTGTGATCGATTGTGGGATTTAATGTGAGATATAAAATTTGATCACCTAACACAAAAGTTCTGAGTGTGACTACTTAGTGTGGCTACTAAGTTTGTGACTAAAAAAAATTTCTGCTTTTTCATGCGAGATTCTACATTCCTCACTGCAGCTGGGCCTCATTCTTTTAAAAAAGTTTTTTTTGTTCATTTTATTTTCTACTTTTACGTTAAAAAATTTGTTTAAAAATTTGTAAAACGTAATTTCATTCATGAAGTCCTGTTTAATGTCCTGTTAGCCAAGTTCATATAGAGAAAAAATGTATGAGCAAAATTTGAAATTTTCTATAAATATAACCTTACACATTCTTAACTCCTTTCCATATGTGCAATGATACACTTAGCAAAAAAATATTTTTTTCACAACACATGAATTGCCTATATAAGACATTCTGATAATTTCGCTTGTTCTATCTGGAATGATTTTCTATACACACTACACATATCATATACACAGCACGACTATGCATCACGGGGAGCATGTCATTTTTTACTTTTGTTTTTCCGCCCGACCGACCGCCTGCGAACCCAAGAGACGACGGTGAAGTTAATATAAGGGATTGAATTAGACAACCCTGTAAAACAAAGGAAGTTAATATAAGGGATTGTATTAAACAACACTGTAAAACCAAAGTTTTGACTATAAATCCCTTATATATGAGACATAACCAAAAAGTATTTATGATGATTAAACGCGACAAACAATTACAGACTGAGATAGCCTTAAATACCATTTGTTGTAAAACGGGAAAAGCTTTCGTCACGGATGGTTGAACTTAACTCAGCTTGTCGCTACATATAGAGATAAACTAAAATTGCATTAATTTAATTACGGTACGTTCGATTAATCTGAAAATTTAATAGCTGTATCCTTCCCAAAAGCTAAACTTGCTGTGAAAATTTCAGCTCTCTAGCAAGTCAGAAAACGTGTTTACGAGCGTTTTGAAAAATTTTACCACAGAACCGGATGTGTTGAATCCGGAATCGTTCTCGAGTTAATAGGATAGGGGCCTCAAAAATAGATGAAATTTTAGATAAGATTATAATCTTGTGTATATTTTATAAGGGAAAATATTTTACAATCACACAGAAATTATTTAGTTAAAATTCCTACGCATAGGAAAGAATTAAAGTGGACATGCACTTTCAAGGTTAACAATACATATAACTAAAATGTGCGGGCTTACTAATTGAATTTCTATTATATAAATTTCTTATATTGGTTTCTTTAGTTAGTTTTAGAATTTTTTTAATTAAGATAATATGAAAATTTTAGTAATAAATATTATATCTAGAAATTTATAACATTGTTTTAAGCTGCAATTGTAGTTTTATGAAAAGAATGGTAAATAAATATATTTCATCAACTTCACATTAAAATAAGCATATATAGAATTAAATCCCTCTGAGTAGGAGTTTTAAATGCTATGTTTTTTACCACGTTTTTATTAACTCGCTTTCGTTGGGCATTGTTTGTTGGTTTGTCCAAGATTTTTTTTAAAATCTGCCAACGTAAAATTGAACCACTTCTGATGGTCCTAGAGATCTGAAAATTTCACCACAAATAGATCGTAGATGACAATGCATTGTATAAAAATTTCAGATCTTTCGAATGTACCGATATTAAATTATTGAACTTTTTAGTTTATCCATAGATAATATAAAAGCATCTGTACCGTCTGCTCTTGTTGTTATCCATGAGTTCACCCCGTGACCACATTACAATGTTTTTAAAACGTCGGGCGGGCGCTTGTGAGGTGTTTGATAAAATAAATACAGGTAAATAAAATATTTTTAAAAACCAGGTTGTTATAAGTGGACTAAAAAGAATAAAATAAATAGAAGTTAATAAAGATTTTTAAAAACCTCGTTTTTATAAGCGGACTAAAAAGAAGAAAATAAGTTAAAACTTATTAGTTCAAGTACTTCGATTTAATATGACTAAAAACGTGGGGCGGGTGTTTGGTATAAAAATTAAAGATTTCTAGTTTAGAAGGCAAAAGAGAGATCTATAAGTGAGAGAATGAGTGAACCGCATATGTTAAAAATCATAAGCGCCCGCCCCACGTTTTTAGTCATATTAAATCGCAGTACTTGAACTAATAAGTTTTAACTTATTTTCTTCTTTTTAGTCCGCTTATAAAAACGTGGTTTTTAAATATCTTTTTTTGCTTCTATTTATAAATTCTTTTTTTTTCTTTCAATGTTGAAATTACCTTAATAAATATCATCTCACAGAAAAAAATATTTGTGTATTTTTCTATACCCTATGGTATTAAGTTTTGCAGGAAATATTAATAATAATCATTTTATAAAATACTTTACAGCAATTTTCAATTTCTTGTTTCTCTTTTCTTAACAGTATGTTCACTGAAAATGTAAACATATACAAATGTATTACATTTGTAAGCTCTATTTCATCTTTACAAATATAACATAGAGTAATTTACCACCTCGCGAACGCTATACGCTAAAAATAGCACCATTTTTGGCTTTCATTACCTAGTTTCTAAACCGTTCGACACGGTAAAAACGAAAGTACCTACAAGTAGTATGACAACAAGGCTACTATAATGAGACAGCATTATTGTATTACTACGCGGGGTTAGAGTGTAAAGTCCAATTTTAGCTGACCCAGTTAGCTACCGCCTGCCGAACACTTTTTTGCTTAATTTACTTCAAAGCAGACACTTTTACCTCAAAGCAGACACATAACCAAAATCATCAAAGAATCAATTTTTAGTTAATGGAGTCAACAAATAACACTGGAGATGTCAATAATAATGTAATACACGTTTATTAAAGAAATTAGATCCCGAATAACAGATCTATATATACAAAATAATACTATAGGTAGATCTATAATCTATAGTCTAGTCAGGGCAACAAACAGAGCACACAAAAGTGCCTTTTTTCAAAGATGCACAATTTTGCGTGCACTAAGCATGCCACCAGCCATCACACACATCACATTGGACCCAAACCTCTGCCCCTCCCCCTTTTTTGCACCCTTGACACATTCCTGCCAACAAGAGATCCTCTTCTATATCTAAAGTATCGTCATCTGCAGCCATGTCAAGCTCCATTGTTTGAACCAACTGTGAGTCCTCACTGCTGCTATCAGATAGATCTATTACTGAATACTACTTTACTTTCTTGGACTCCACTGTTTTCATTTTGTTTAATCTGCTCTTTTTCTCTCTTTTGTCTTTTTTCTTCCATTTCTTGCTCTCTTTTCCTTTTTGTAGCCTCCCTTTTTGCATCCTTTCTCTTTTTGCTTTCTTCCCTCTCGATCTTTCTTTTCAGTTTATTTTTTTCTATTTTTTGTTAGTCTGTTGTTTTCTTTTTTTTAATGCTTCTCTAAACTCTTCTCCACTGACCAAGTTTGGCATGGTTGGAGCATTTGCTGTTTTCTTCTTGTTTGTATTCCTTCTAACAAAAGCAGGTAGCTTCAAAATGTCAAGTTAGCTATGACTGTGCAGTTTTTGGGTTCTTCTAGACTGCAAGTTTCTATTAGCCCCACAGCTAAGGCTTGAAACTTGTTCTCTTCTTCCTCTTTGCTAAGGTTGTCTCCTGCAGTGGAACTTGTCATTGTCAGTTGACAAAAAATTTATTAAATTGGTTGCGACCCATTTCATCATATAAAAAGTTTGAATAGTCATGAAGTATGAAGTGCTTTAAGTTGTGCAGCAGACAAATAATTGGACTTTGGTGGTGATGATGCAGGTAATGATTCTGGTTGGGAAGATTTGTAAATGATAGACTTATTTTCATTCTCAAATGGGCTGTTTTCCTGTATAATGGGCTGGGTCTCTATCACTATTTGTGTTTCATTCGTAATCGGTTGTGTCTCAATGAGTGCCTGTGTGTAAGATTCGATTGGCTGTGTCTCAATGATTGTTTCTGTGTAAATTTCTATTGGCTGTCTCAGTGAATGTTTCTGTGTAAGATTCAATGGCTGTGTTTCAGTGGTTGATGTTGTGTCGGATTATATGTGTTGTGCATCGATGATTGCTTGGTTATCGTTGGGACTCAATCAATTTGTTGTCATTTATGCTTTGCAGGTGGTTTAGCTTAATTTTCCTACATGAAAAAGTGTTCGCAATGAAGTAATATCCTACAATAAAACAAATATACTTCAACGCGAACATGCCCTCAAAACGAACACTACTATTTTCACATAACACTAGAGGCCAAGAGCTAGACCCATATTTAACTAAATTTTTCTGCAGAATAAAAGTGTTCGGTACGAAGTAAAATCCAACTTTAAACTTACTTCGTCGCGAACACCCCTTCGAAACGAACATTGCTATTAAATAGCATTGTAAAGTATAACAGCGTGGTTACTGGCCTATTTGTAAGTGATGATGCAATACCAAACACGTGTGTTTTCCAAAGTGAACAGGAAAAGTAGTCTTAACCAGGAAATCAACTTCGTTCTTCCTAGGGACGCTGACACCATGCATGGCGCAAGGATCAAAATGTTGACACACATTTACTCATAAAATAGTCCGTCCCGGCAAACGAAACGATAAAATGATATTGAAAACAGAACTACTTTCGACTTACGGGTGTTCGTTTTCGTGTTAGACGGAAAATAAAATACAGAGAACGCTTTATGAAATAGTGTTCGTTACGAGATAGCGTTCGCGAGGCGGTAACTTACTCTATGTCCTTATCATTTAAAATAAACATTCTTTGTTAAAGTTACAAATTGTGCATTGCGTACTTGACTTTTTTAGCAGAAACTCACTCTCAATTTATTGGTTTCTTCATTGTCTAATTATAATTCTATGTAAGTTGATAAAGTTCAATATTTGTTTTTCAATTTTAATTCTATTGAAACAGCGCCATTTTGTTATTTTTAATTGTTCATTTTTTAAAGAAAAAAAATTGTAATGAATCATTATTCCAGGGTTTTAAACTTACAATATCATTGTTTAGCTCACAATAAAGGAGTTGTGGAAACGTATTTCAACCCAGTTAAAAACAAAACTGAGACAAAGAGAATAATTACTCAAACCCGTAACATCTAGGCACATAATGTCAATAAAATCCCATTTTTAGCATATAAATATTTATAATTAATCCCATTATAATGACCGTATGTAAAAAGTCAGTAAAATGTCAAATTCTGACACCATATATTAGTTTTCCTTTCTTGTAAAGAAATGTCAATAAATAAACACAGATAAGCCGTGAGCAGTTTTGTACAACATGATAACATTACAAACATTACTGAGCCATGGACTACTAGCAAGTAACAATATCTTCATCATTAGTGCACACTAACACTGTGCACGTCTGTCATATTCATACGATGTGTGCACTAACACTGTGCACCTCTGTTATATTCATACGATGTGTACACTAACACTGTGCACGTCTGTTATATTCATACGATGTGTACACTAACACTGTGCACGTCTGTTATATTCATACGATGTTTACACTAACACTGTGCACGTCTGTTATATTATTACGATGTGTACACTAACACTGTGCACGTCTGTTATATTCATACGATGTGTACACAAACAATGTGCACGTCTGTTATATTTATACGATGTGTACACTAACGCTGTGCACGTCTGTTATATTTAAACGATGTGTACACACAGACATACTTGTAACTTTGAACGTTTAAATGCCAAAAGCCAGGCGTTACTGAGTAACAGATACCCGTTACGAAAAGACGGTTAATGTTATGAATGATAACGATTTCAACAAAGTTAATAGAAAGCTGAACCGTAGCAATAATGACAAAAAAGAGAAAAACTGCAGTTATTTATTTTTTTTAATTTACAGCCGCTAATTTACTTGTTTAATTGAAATGCAAAGGAAAATTTGAGCATTGACGCACACATGGGGCATTATTTAGACTACATCTAATGGCATTAACTTTTTATTCTATATCTAAAGAAATTATACATATTAAGAAAATATCTAAAAACACTAAACATCTTTTGAACATATATATATATATATATATATATATATATATATATATATATATATATATATATATATATATAACGCCTTAAAATATTTAGACAATACCTTTTAACTCTATCAATATTAATACTATATCGAAAGAAATTATACATATTAAGACAATATCTAAAGGCAATATACATATATTAACTATAACGTTTAACTATATATATATATTGACACAAAATATTTAGACGGGATGTGTTGGTCGACTGGCCTACCGATGGTCACGGATTCGAATCCATGTGAAGACAAGGATTTGTTCCCTGAGACAAGGGCGTCCCTGAGTCACCCAGCTCCCAATGGCTACCTAACACTAGTTAGGGGGCTGGGTAATGCGTGGAGTCCTCATAGCCGTTATATGTGAACGCTGCATCACTTGCTAAAAGTTCACCTGTCATGGTCTGTGTGTGCAATTATCTTCTGCATAGAAGGAGCGTCTGTATAGATAAGATAGAACATAGATAAGATTATATCTTTTGACTCAATATTTATACTATATCTAAAGAAAGTATACTATTAAGACTATATCTAAACACACTATACATATTTCGACTTTATATATTGAGGTGTGTGACACAGTTCACTCAAAGATAAGTGTCAACTTGGAACTATTAAAACATCTTCCCATTTATGTCTTATGCTTATGTAAACAAGCAAAGTTCCACTCTAATCAGATCAGAGAAAATCAGGTCAATTTAAAAGTGCATTATTGATGAATTTAAATGGTGTTTGAGAAAAAGTATATGACTTCCGTCTGACATTCTGACAATGTATGTTGATATTTGCACCGAGTTTGAATTCTCCCACAAATCCACATATCGCCACACACACACACAATCACACACGTATACACACACACGCACGCTCACACACACTCACAAACACACACACTCAAACACACATATACACACACGCACACTCACACGCATGCATACACACATTCGCACGGACGCACACACACCCACCCACACGCACGCACGCAAACATACTTACATAAAGTTGAATAACAACCCTATATAGTCTTTATTAAAATGTTATTTTTATAAGAATACTCCAAAAAACCCTAATGGTTTTTAATGGTTTTTCTTTCATAAATGAAATGAAGTGTTTATTCATTGTGTTTATAATTGTAGAGATCGAATATCAAGTGAAAAAAGGAACACTGGTCTACACTGGTGGTAAGAGAATCCTAATAATTCATTGAAATGTTATCCCTTAGTTAAGGGATCGAAGTCAAGTTGGTTGTCACTTGGATAAGTATTCGCATAGAAGAGACATATAGGCTGACATCTCATTAATTTGGTCTTACAATAGATGCCGGTAAATGTAAACAATTTATAGTTTTCTTACTTTGATATAACAAGGATTCTACAAATGTATTTTCTTTGGAATTAAATATATTTATACATATTATTTTTAGTTACATCAGTACAAAGTGTAAGCAATATTAAACAATAATATAATGTCACATAGATATGTCGATTTCAATTTAACCGAAGTTAAAGAAAATGATATTGTAATTTTCTTATTAATCTTGCCGCTTAAGTTGTCACAAATAGAACCTCATATTAAGTAGGTCGATAGCGGTGCTTTTTAGTGTGGCGTTCATGGAAAATACAATGTGATGCACGTCAGATATAGCAATAAAATGTCTTTTAATTTGTAAATTTTCACTTATATTTATAACTGAGTTGAAACTGATTTAATTTGCATTTAAATAGCTGAACGGGTTTTTTCTAATGAAGAATTCATAAAAGCTTCTTGGACGACCAACTTCTTCGGCGACTTCGAGAGTCAGCGGTTTAGGCTTAGGAAACAATGTCCAATGTATGAAACTATGCACTCTT
This sequence comes from Ampullaceana balthica, assembly GCA_944989445.1. Taxonomy (NCBI): domain Eukaryota; kingdom Metazoa; phylum Mollusca; class Gastropoda; family Lymnaeidae; genus Ampullaceana; species Ampullaceana balthica. Next base: position 23,942 of record CALYLW010001730.1, on the reverse strand, counting down.
AACTCTCTACAATATTTGTGTTTCACAACATTTCTCTCTGATCTTTACCCATCATAACAAAATAATGGGTGGAAATATATGTATATGTATTTGATCTTTTCTATTTCTATATGCAAATATTAAGTAAAACAGTGGTTGTTAAGCTAATGTGATTCCTAACTCAAAAGTGTAAATGTGCTCTCTCAACTTTTTCCACAGACTTGTCCTATAAATTGTAGTCTGAGTGCTTGTACCGTTGTTGTTATATCTTGCAAGTTTATGTTTCAATTTTAAATTGCAGAACTGTTTTATCTTTAATATGGTGGTGTTGTTTTTTTTAATAAATATATATTGTCATGTAAGCGTTAATTGTTTTTTTTGGTTGAAATTGTCGATAAGTGTCCCCATATTGTTCCTGGTTAACCGAAAAAAACGACGCCGACAAATGGACCCCGAAAAATCGGCCCAGGTCAACATGTCCCGTTCAAAACAACCCCTGTCAAAACTGCCCAAGTAAAAACGGCACCAGTCAAAGCGGCCCTGGACTAATAGATGTTAAATGGAATTTAAAAAAAAACCCTCAAATATTGTATAACTATTTTTACTCACTAATTCAGTGACAGTTTTAATTCAAAAGAAACAACAATAAAAAAAACAACAATTAAAATGTTTCATAAGAAACATTTTAATAACAGTTACTCTATATTTGTACGAAGTCACAATTGTTTGTTGAGAAGAAATTATATAATAGTATCACAAGAAATAATTGTAATAACATTACGACCACTTAAACGGTGAAAAAGTTGAGAAAAGGTTAAAATGCAAAAAAAAATAAAAAATGTAACGATATTTTTAAATATGATGACAATTTTGCCGGGTCGATTTGGACCGGGCCATTGTGTTGGGGCTGTTTTAAGGCTTCACCATTGTTCCTATTGTTGGCGGTGGGATATTGAAGTCAGTAGTGCGCTTGTCTTACAAGCTTAGTTGCGTTGGATCTAGCCCACGTTAAGCAACAATAAAAATGTTAATTAATGACTATTGAGTGCCGCCAACTTTACCAAGCCACGACAAAGTTCTAATGTAATTATTAGAACATCCTACGACCACGAGGTTATGGCAGAGCTGTCTTACCCCATATGCCCGTTGGGAATTTGCCCGGGGGCCACAAGCACAGTGGCCCCATGCGAATATGTTGTAGGGTTTCGGAAAACCCGTATAAAATTTAATATCATTTTATAAAAATCTCTTAATTTTGTGTTTATTTGGGAACGGGCCATTTAAGTTTATAAATCACTTCCAACCTGGTCCTTTTTTCCATTATTTTATTTTTAAAAATATATTTTTAAAAAAATAAATGTACGAAAGTGAAAACTCTCTAACGCGCCAGTTTTAAAAATGTAGATCACAATACAGAATAGCTATGTAGGAATACTGTTACACTATGCGTTGGTTCCAATGTAATTTTAGCAACGTTTTGACCGCGATTAGTTTCTTGAATTTCTGCAACACTATGCATTTAAGGATGTTCAATTCTTCAGGAATAGTTTGTTCTGCGTTCTACCACATTAACCTGTGCTGCTAGCTCAAAGGCAAGTTAAAAGGTAATAATATTTTTTTTAGTTTCATTTGATTATGAAGTAATATTACTACTCATTAAAACAAACTAAATTGATTTAATTTAGACTTTGAGGACGACTGAACCCTATACCATTACAACCCATAAGGTATCTACTCGCCCACAAACTTAATAAAATACATTGTTACAAACTGTTTCAAAAACAGATAATAGCATAACATTTATTTTGAGCATGAGCTATCGCGACAATTTTCATTAGTGTATTTGTGAGATACATAATTTTGAATGTGAATGTCAAGCCTGGCTAATCCCCCCCCCCGAGGATTCGCCCATTTCCTGTCTAATGTCAGTCATTAATTGGTCAACAAGATGGAGTGAGGTTCATTGACCGTCATGCTTCATTAGTTGGTTACCAATCTGTAAATCAAAAATAATTTATTTAAACCTAATATATATTTCCAGATCAATAATACTTTCATCAGAAATGAAACGCAATGTTTTGAGTGCAGCAAATTAAAAAAACCGTAAAAAACTAAGTTTTTGACTATAAATCCTTTATGTACGAGAAGTAACTAAAAGAATGTTCATTATAATACACAGCGCAATACCATCCAAAAATACAAAATTGCAGTTGTGTCGTAAAACATGTTTAATATAATGCGCACCGCAGTGGCGTCACTGGAGGGGGTGGGCCGCCCCGGATGACACCCATTAGTAGTGTTACGTCTTGTCAGGCCTACTAATACCCTGTTTTTTATATTATAAATTTACCTAGTGCTCTTTATGGGTCTTCCTGGAAGACCCTCTTAGCCATCTGGCCACCAAAGGGACGTAAAAGCTGAGGAACCGCCCCCCCCCCAAAGCGGTCGCTTCTGAAGCGGCCACCTGGGCATCCAGGACATACAGTTGAAGTTGCCTCCCACTAAGTTTCCCTCACAAGGAGGTGGTGGAATTTCCTAATACGACCCGCTACCACTTTGGCGCCATGCCGGCAAAGCACACGGGTCTCCATGGTTAGGACCGCCGCAGACCGGAGGATCATTAAATTACCTACCTAGGGTGCAACCCCCACTGGAAGGTTTCCTCAGAGCTGGCGTCCAATAAGTTCTTCGTGGCACTTTTTGCTAATCCGTACTGGCGCTCCTGGCCCTAAACCGTAACCGCTCGATGGCGTTGCTAGTAAATTGAGGGGGACGAAACGGTTGCTTCGGATTTACCCAACCACTTCTTCGAAATCACTTGAATGTTCTTCCATTAACTTGGCTGCTTCCCATCGGGTGGCAAAAGTGCTGAGCTCAGTTAGGTTTGTAAGAAAGCCAAATTTCTCAGGGATGTATTTATATGCATCTAACCAATGTTGTCGGGCTTAAGAAAATTTGTCAATGATTACCAGAAATACCTCAATCTTGATTTTTTTCTCCAGGATTTTCCGTTATACGTCCTACTCATTTGAAGCATTGCCGTATGACTGGACTGTCCAAGGCATTTTCAGGGATTCGTACAAGCATAACGGCCTGCATCTTTATTATACACTATAATTCATACAAATTTGGGGGCCCTTAAATTATTGGGGGCTTTGGCCCGTTCTGCACCTCTCCCCTTTTAATCCGCCATAGGGGGGGGGGTCCACGCATCTGTGACGATGTGGTACGAGGAGGGTTTTTTTTGAGAAATGTGACGTCACATCAAAAACGCGAAACTTTAAATAAAAGTTCCACTCAAATATTTCATTGTTTACCATTTATTTAATTACGTTTTCAATGAATTCACACGTGTTACGATATTACAGTGTAGACTTACCCTAAATACATATTTAAATGACAAAAAATAATTTGTAACATGCTAATTTTTAGTGAGAAAATCCGGCTTGGGGAGGGGTGTCAAAGTTTTGTGACGTCATATCGTAAAAAAAGGGGTGGGGTCTAAGTTTTTGTGACAAAATATGACGCCGGGGGAGGGTGGGGTAAAAATCGGCAACCTCGCGTGACGTCATTTATGGACGGCCCCTTCAGTCGTGAAGGGGTGACACCATGAGCTACCACCCCGGGTGACACCAACCCTAGTGACGCCTCTGGCGCACCGATCAGGAATATGTTTATAAAAAGAGCTGTCAATAAAATACGCACCTTATTGCGCGACAGAAAGGTTGTTCAATATAATAAGCACCGCGACGCTCTATCTCAAAAAATAGCATGATACATAGGAATAAATACAATAATCTAAAAAATCAATAATTTAATTACGGTACATGCGATCGATCTAAAATGTTGATACATTATTTTTATTATCGGTACGAAACTGCCTGCAAAATTTCAGCTCGCTAGCTTACAAGCAAATTGGTTAAAAATCAATAAAAAGTTTTGACGACAAGCAAGATCGGGCGGCCGCAAGGGCGGGCGGCCGCAGACACCACAAGTTAATATAAAGGATTTGAAAAGAGGAGGAAAGCTGCAGAGTAGAAGGAAGAAATAAGTAAACTTCCAAAATTAACATTGTGGCCCAACTCCGGTGAAACGAAAGGTACTCATACCATTCCTTCAGATATAGCTTTTACATCTACATACATTCCTGCTACCAATCAGACAGTTTCAGCAGATATATCTTCTATGCCTGTTGCTGCTTTTAGTGTCATTTTACAAGAGAAATACAAAAATATGTATATGTAGCAGTAAAGGAGTTTGCAATAGAAGAGACATATCTGGGGCTATGGAACATTAATGACACTAACACAATAGATTACTGGATTCGTAGTGGGCCCTCATCATGTCAGAACCATGATAGTAACTTTTCAAACTCACGCAGTTTGTATAAAACAGCTGGCGTAGAGAATATGACGGCAAGACATTTAACTGACAATGTGCTCAAACGTGAACTACGGAATGGAGAATTTGTAAAACGTAAATGGGCACTCTATTCACCATCCCAAGGTCATTTTTATTGCTTTGCATGTCGCTTGTTGTCCAAGAAAGAATCTTCTTTTGCTACGTCGGGTTTCAATGACTGGAAGCAAAGCAATGTTATTGTAGAACATGAAAATGGAGTAGAACATAGAAAGTGCATGACGGAATATTTGATAAGGTATAAAGAAACTGGAAGTGTAGATTCTTTATTACTTAAGCAATATCGCTCAGAGCAGGAATATTGGCATAAAGTGTTGACACGTTTGTTTTCTGTAATAAGTTTTCTTGCTTCCAGAGCTGTGCCATTTCGTGGCGAAAACTAGATTATGGATCAGCAAAAATGATAACTATTTAGGTGTACTAGATCTACTGAATGAATTTGATCCATTCCTGGAGGAACATCTTAAAATGTATGGAAATCCTGGAAAAGAAAATACTTCATATTTATCTGCCAATATTTGTGAGGAATGGGACAACGGGTTCTTGGTACTATTCTTGAAGAAGTAAAAGAGTCAATGAGTTTAGATTCTAGTCCAGACATCTCACACATAGATCAACTGATATTTACTGCCCGATACATTGAAGTCTACGAAACTGTGGAACGTTTCTTGATGTTCATCCCCATCTTTTCTCATGGATCAAAGAATTAAACAGACACTGTTGTGGATTTTCTTAAAGAGAACAAAATTCCACTATCAAACTGCCGTAGCCAATCATACGATAAGGCGGCAAATATGTCTGGACGATACACTGAATTGCAGGCACGTATTCATGAATTCAATTAGTTTGTCATCTATGTCCCCTGTGCAAGACACAGCCTGAATTTGGTGGGAGTAAAATCTGCAGAGTGTTGTCTACAGTCTATAAACATTTTTGACTTTGTTCAGCACATGTATACATTTTTTGCTGGTTCTACTCATCGCTGGAATGTATTGACATCATATTGAGAAAAGAGGTTGTGTTAAAAAATCTGTCTGACACACGTTGGTCAGCACATTTTGTTGCTGTTCATGCTTTTTGTAGGGGTTTCGACAAAATGAAACATTCTCTGGATTCTATATCAGGTGACAATGAACAGAAAGTGACAACAAGGCGTGAGGCGGAAGGTTTGAGCAAAAATATGGAACACCTTGAAACAATATTTCTTACAATTCTTTGGAAGGACATTCTACAAAGGATGAATACAACAAGCAAAGTTTTACTATCAAACGATGTTAACATCCTGGTTGCCACAAATCTTCTTGAGTCGCCGAAAAGTTATCTTCATGAAACTATATAGAGACAAATTCACTGAACATGAATTCGAAGCCAGGAGCATGTGTCTCGATGACGATTACTACGAAGGAAAAAAACGGAAACGAACCCGAAGAGTGCGTTTTAGTAGGTATGATAGGCCAGGAGAAGACTTACTTCTAATTAAGTCCAAAAAGTTCAAGGTATAATCTTTCCTCCCTATTCTGGACACTTTAATCGTTGAACTAACAAGACGTGCAGAGGCGTATTCACAAATTGGAAATCTGTTCTCTTTCTTGAGTGAATTAAAAGATATTACTTCTGATACGCTAGTACGTACCACAAGGACTTGAGTTATGACGACCTTTTAAATGAATGTGAATATCACAAGCATTACATGGCTCTTGGTGAAAATTTCGAGACTCTCCCTGCACTGTACAGAAAAATAATTTCGGACAATTTAAAATCTGTTTTTCCGAACATTGAAATTGGTCTAAGAGTGTTCATGTGCATGATGGTGAGCAACTCTACAGGATAACTTTCTTTTTCAAGTCTTAAACTGATAAAAAAATTAGTTTCGTAGCCCAATGGGACAACATCGATTGAACTAGCTTTTACTCATGAGCAAAGAAAATGACATCCTGAAGACAATTGACTTCAAGCTGATAATAAAACAATTTTCTGAAAAGAAATGTTGCAAACGCTTGTTATAGTAATAGTAATGTACCGTACTGAATTTTTTCTAATTTAAGTATTTTTTACCATTACAAATGTTAATACCTTTGTTTTACCTTGTGTAATAGATATATGTTATGGTGCTTATTATATTTAAAAAAAAGTAAATATCTATTTTTGTTTGTAATTTTTTTGTTTTGTTTTTGTTTTTGTTTGTAAATATCATAAGTAATACTATAAAACATGTAAATAAAATCTCTTTTCTCTGTTTTTCATGCTTAATATTGATTATAGTTGCAGCTGTACAGCATGCATGACTTAAGAACAATTTTTTGAAATTAGTATAGTGACAATAAAATAAAGATATCACTTTTAATATTATCAACCATTTATTTTTTTTATTCCTGTTTTTTTTTGGAGCAGCACTCTTTCTTTGACCAGGGGCCCAACACTACTTCTTTTCCCCGGGGCCCGATATGGTGTAAAGACGGCTCTGCTTGCAATATAATGAAGCGTTTTTCTTTAAAAAATAAAATAAATTTGATATACAGTCTTGTAATCAAATAATGCACCGAAATCAATAGTTTAAATGTTCAGATAGATAGTTGAATTAGGAAATGACATTTATTCTTTTCTATCATTGTCTCTTTAATTAACGATATTTAAACTCACCATTCTCAGGCAAAAAAGACAATTTCTAAATAGGGATGCAATTTTATGTTGGATCCCGTTTCCCGTTAATAAATTATATTTCAATATTTCTTATCCATACCCCACACCAGTATTTGTTTCTAAATAATGAAAAAAAAATTGAAGCCGCGGTTTTCTTCCTTCTCAATATTCAATAGACTGTTAATACAAACATCTATAACAATGACATACAAAAATTAATTTAATTTGTATCCCCCTACAAAAGAATGGATGTGTGATATTGAAGTAGATATATAATTTCATATTTAATAATAAATTTTGAACATAAAAACTAATTTTACAGTTTTATTCCTACATGTACTATAAAACGACTAAAGCCTACTGTAAGCGTTAACCGCTGTTGTAAAGATAAGTTAGGAAAGGTCCTTAAAGTGATTTACATAAATATAACAATCGTCTTAAACGTCTTAATGTGGCAAAATATTTGATATTGATGAAGGACTGGGATTAATTTTAATAATTTTAGTGAGAAACTAATTGTGCCATTAGAGATCCATAAAAAAATTATTAACTACTTGTGGTAAAAAAAATTCTGGTATATCACTATTGCGTGTATGATGTATGCTGTCTACCATAAGATATTATATACATTCGATTGTGTCAATTTAATTTAAAATATACACACCAAAAACGTATTCTTTCACGACAAACAAGAAGACAAAGGCACATTTTGGAGAACACTTTATATTTACGAATTACACTAATCATTTTTGACGTGCATTAAAATTGTGTTTCCATTTAATAACGCACCACACAGCACCGGTGCGTATTTATTTAATTTGACTTTGTGTATACAAAACTGGGAAAAAATGAGGAATGTAAAAATCGTGATTTAAAAATATCCATTAAAGTGTAATTTAAAATCCATGAGATATAACATTAATAACTTATGTTTTATAAATGTTTTATTCTATGTAAATTGAAAACACGTAAAGAAATATGAAACTACGAGAAATTTTTAAATTTAAAAATCGTATTTATATACAAAATATCCAAAATTATGAAATTCATTTAATAGCTAATATATATCTGTTTATGTTATTAATTATACGCACGGAGGTAACAGTTTCTCGTTTCGTCGAGTGGAAGACGTTTTATTTTATCCAAGTGGCCCGCCACTTGACTTCGATCCCTATAATTAGGGATAAATTGTCAAAGACTTGCTAGGATTCCCTTATCCCATCTTCAATACTTACGGCTAATCTTAAAAATAATAAAGTTTATACAATTAGTACATTCATGGGAAAAAATGAACATAGCCGCGTTTTTCACATAGATAAAAATTTTATGATTGTTGCAAGATTCTATCATGGCGATACCAATATTGATGTTCTTAGAACATTTGTTACTGCACTTACATTAATATTATTTATAATTTTTAGTTTACTAGTTTACTTCTCAAAATGATATGTTTAATAGCGTTCTTGTTATTAATGATTTTGTAGTGTTGTTTTATGTAATAGAAAGGGACGGCGGGCGTCGCATACGTTTATATTAGATAGATGAACTAAACCAAATTTAACACATTAGACTTTAGACTTACTCTTTGGACACTGGAGGCCCAAAGTGTCATTTGTTTCTATATGAGCTATACAAAAATATATTTAGTAAAGGTATATGCCTATGGCCTGGTGACCTTTAATTAATTTTTATCTTCTTTAAGGTTTAAACATATTATTTTATAAATTAGGTACAGTCTAGATGGATGGATATAGACAAAATACATAAGACTGTCATGGCTATATTAAAATGCAATATGATTATGGAATTAAAACTCTAAATCCTTTGCTTTGTGGCTCTTGAGCGACATTTCATTTCTTGTATGTAATCTTTATAAAAATTAACTTGCAATATCTTTAAATAGAAGTTTTAAGTTACACATGAATTAAACTTTGGTCAAAGTTCATAACCTTGACTTTTGTGATGCATACCGGTACCTAAATGTAAATTATTCTCAAACTTATCGTATTATCGAACTTTGGATGTTCGGAAAATAATTTACATTTATTTTTCGCTATAATTTAGTTATTTTTAACAGATTTTAATGGACAAATTTTGCTTTTAGTTTTACCTTATTATTTAAGTAGACTCTGAATTTAAATTGTTTTCTTATTTTTCACTTTATTGAAACTGAGTTAAAATATTCTAGAAAATTCTAAATTTTATCTTTGCAGTCTATCCGTTAGTCTTAGCCCATTCTCATGGTACAATGTTTCACACTTTAACACTATTTATTGGACAAACTCTCAATGGAAATTTTATCTTGGCAGTCTATCAGTTAGTCTTAGCCCATTCTCAGGGTACAATGTTTCACACTTTAACACTATTTATTGGACAAACTCTCAGTGGCAATTTTTTTGTGTTATTCACTTGATTCAGGTTTGATATAAAATATTTTAGAAAATTGTGTGATTTTATTTTCCATTAGGTAACTTTTATTCATAGTAGATACTAGCAGACCCTTCTTTCGTTGCAACGATCTAAGTAAAAATGAACACATTTAATGAAACCAATGAGTGGTATGTTTTAAAAACAATGTACCCAGAAACTTTTCACGGATGGGTCCCAAAACGAAAAGTCCAAGTTTCATAGCAAACGGATCAATAAATTAATAATTAAAAAGCTTACAGAGGATAACACTGAAATGAAGAGTCCTGGCCCCAAAATGATAATTTAATTTTTTATTGTCATTGTACTCAAGCTATATTTCTCAACATTTGGGGCCCCGAGCTCCGAAGGAATGGGCATCAGGAGTTAAGTGCCCTATAGTAATTTAATATAGGCTCTAAAGTTTTTGTATACTAAGTATGGTCAAAATCCAGTTATTTCCGCATCATCTAACGCTTAAACTAATTTTTTGTATAGCTAATATATTGAAAATAAACGACATTAAGGGGCCCCCGGGTCCATCCGGTGCAAGATGTCAATTTAATTTAGTTTCATCATGGATATATTTCTCAAAATCGGTATACTTGAATGTGAAAACTATCTTAAACATATACGAAATAAGACATTTGGGGCCCCCGGCCCCGAAGAATTTGACATTACAAGTTCAGTGCCCTTAACTTTTTTAATATGGGATACCAAGTTTTTGAATACAAAAGTTTGTTAAGATCCGTTCATTTACTTAGTAGCTAACGCATTAACTAAATTTTATATAGCTCATTAATTTAAAAAATGACACTAAGGGCCCCAGGGCCTATTCTGTGCAATATATAAAGTTTAAAACACCTGTTCGTTTCAATAATTGATTATAATGGATGCATTTATCATTATTTTTCAAGATCGTTAATAAATGAGTGGGGAATAAATTCTTAAAAGTTTAAGTAAAAGGGTATTTTGGGCCCAAGGTTTGGTTAAGATCCATCAATTAACACAGTAGCTAACTCTTCAAATATTTTTATAAAACTCATTTAAGCAAAACATAACAGTATGAGCCCCGGCGCCCTATGAGTGTTAAATTTCGAAAAAAAGTAGTCAGTTACCGTCCCGGGAAGAATACTCAACCGTCTCGAAAAGCTTCATGACGATCGGGTGAATAGTTTAGTCAGCTATATAGGACATGCACACACACACAGACATACTTTAATTTTTATTTATATAGATTAATGGGACGTAATTTTAAGTTATTATACATTTTTTCTCACTGATTTTCCGTTTATAAAACCTCAACAGCCAACGTAAAAAATCTATAAAATAATTCACCAAATCCAGTGTGTGAGACGTGTTGTGTTTACATTGGATGAGAATGCAATGACTTGACCTAATATGAAACACGTGGTTTGTGAGGTGAACTGTAAGCGTGGGTGGTCAAGGACTGAGAGAATAGCTGGCTATAAATGTACGGTTCAAGAGGCAACCGGGGTTGATTGCATACGAGCTGCTTAGGTAGTTTATTGTACAGTTGATCACAGTGAATTGTATATAGTAATTAAAGACAGTTGTTAACCAGACCACAAGGTGTTAAAGACTTGTCTCTTGATTAGCCATAAGTTATTTTACATCCAGTATGTGCAAACATGAATGACGAATGACCCTCACTGGGATCGACCAAATTAGTTTATAGTTGGCAAGAAGAGGTGGTCTTCCTGGGTTCAAGTTCATGCTCCAGGGAGTACAATATGTTTTAATTTTTTAATTTAACAAAACCCGTAAAAAAAGATTTTTTACTATAAATACTTTATATACGAGACATAACTAAAAGAATGTTAATTATAGTACGCAGCACAAGACAATAAAAAAATACAACATTTTAGTTAGGTCTCAAATATATAAAGAATTTTTATTAAAAAAACTTCAACAGCCTGCTTGCTAAATTTCAGCTCGATTTGTTCACAGTAAAATGGTTATAAAAACATGTAAAACATAGCGCGCACTACGAGAAGATTAGCAATTAATAGCATATACATTTACAGATTGGGAATATATTTTAAAAATTATCGTCAATATAATACGCACCGCACAGCGCAATAGGAAGGTATTAAAACGGTCGCTCAATATAATACGAACCGCGAAACTCTAGCACAAAAAATAACATGCTACATTAAGATAAATAGCGACAATCTAAAAATGTATTAATTTAATTACAGTACATTCGATCGATCTGACATTTTGACACGTCATTTTTATAATCGACTCGAGTCTAAGTGCAAAATTTCAGCTCACTAGCTTAAGAGGAAGTGGGTTAAAAATCGATCCATTTTTTTCTTTATTCAAGCATGCAAGGCATCAAGCAGACGCCACGAGTTAATATAAAGTATTTAAAAATCACGATACTGTTTAAGGCGCTCATTTTTCTTAAGCAAATATTTCTTCAAATAATGACGTCACGACGTAAAACATTTCAAATTTAGTGTAATTTTTTTTTGTCGTGAGTGGCCCCACATTGTGAAAACAGGAGCAATTGTGTCTTTCCTTTTGATTAGCCAAGGGAAATAACACAATTTAGCATTGTTTATTTTATTTTGTTAAAATGATAATAAATTGATTGATTATTTTAGGTAATGTCTTTATACAAACTATTTGGCAATAAAACTTTCATAAATAAAAATGAAACATTTTTTTCACAAAATATTTACTTTTAAAACTAACATTGGAGTTTTTAAAAAGCTTAAACACAAAGGATTTGAATCAAATTTGGAAATATTTAAGAAAAAAAAAGTGTAGTAAGAGGTGATTGCCGCTTAGACCCATAACATGTATCCTCCACTAATTAGTGGTAATCCAAATCCTTCTTCCCCGTAAGTGGGGTAAAATAAAGTAAAGGAATGTTAAATACGTTATGCTATTAGACTTCTGAGAAAAGTTCAGACTACATAAAATTGTATTTTTACCCTGGAGAACTAATAATAATCCGATGCATACAATTTAATCTATACTTTTGCCTTATAAACGTTCATTCAGTCATTCACAAGCAAACCAAAAAAATTAACAAAATATTTAATGAAAATACCATTACACATGTCGGTATTATGTGCAACATAGGATAACATATATTTCGATGAACAAAACATTTATCGTGTTAGAATAAATCCGCTGTCTCTTTTATGTCCGGATCAAGTGGATTGTTATATTATTGTTTCCTTTTAACTAGGGCTGCGGAAATTAACGATTAATTTCTCGATTAATCGTTAATTTTTGTATCTATTTAAATTATTTTAATCGATAAAAATTCGATTAAAATTAAAGAAAATGTTTATAATATTTTTAAAAAAATTAATCAATAAATAATTAAGTATTAATAATTAGTAATACTTTATATATTATTTACGTACAAACTTCTCCCGCGTAATATTATAATTTATTTTATTAATTTATGTGGACCGGCAGACGTCAACTAAAAAATGTCTGACAGCATCAGTGCAGTTAAATTTAAACAAATAACCGGAAAGTTCTGTACAACTTTTGTTTTTAAGCTAACTGCGGATGGCAAAGTCGAAGATGGTGAAAAAGTATACTGTGTTCACTGCCATAAAAAAATGTCTTTTAAGGGATCAAATACATCGCTGACGTACCACCTTCAGCAAAAAACATCCGATCAAGTATCAACACATTGTCATAAAATTTAGTTCAAAATATTCTTAATTTTCAATGTCTGTGAGACAGGGAAATAACTCAATAACATAAAAAATTCCATTACCTGTTTTTGTTACTTCCCTTGAAATGTTCAGTTTAATGACGTCATACATTTCTATTTTTGGTTTTAATCGAAATTAACGATTAATTTATCGTTAGTTTTTCAAAAGTTAACGATTAGATTTAAATTAATCGTTAACAGCCCTAATTTTAACTTTTCTAAATTGTTTGTGTTAATGGGTAGTAATATTTTAAGTGGTGTATTTTGCTCTAGATTTCAAAAGTTCCCCGAATAGACGTATGTATGTAGCTGGTAGCATGCTGATTGTTTTATTAAATTATTAATGCTTTTTTCTGTTTACTGATCATTTAACAAGAACGTAAAGTTGAATTCCGAATAAGGTCAATAGATAACATTGTGTTGTATTGTAATTATGTTAAACTTTTGCGAAGAAATAACTATTTGCCGGTATCTTAAAATTGAGTGTAAAAGAGAAAAAATACATTTTTTAAAATTCCACACCCCAACGGGGGATCGATCCCGCGACCGCTTGAACCAAAAGCCCATATTCGTCTGATTAGACCAGCAGATCCTTTTGTCAATTTAGATAATAATTTAAATAATTTATCTTTTTGAGCCTTTGAAATCAGGTTTTTCGATTACTAAGACTATCGTATGGGAATAGAGATCAGATTAATAATTAATAGTTAAGATTTTTAAAATGTATTTAATTGATCATATGTTAGGGCGATTCGTGTAAACATTTGTCCATTTTTACTATAAAATATACTAAGTTGGGGGCCCCTAAATCATCCGGGGCCCCTTGCTTTAGCCCGTTCAGACCCCCCCCCCTAATCTGACATAGACTACACCCTTTATTTATCTCAATAATAAAAATGTAATAGATATTTTACAAAACACATCTAATAGTAAGATAGTTACCATGTGTTTAAAATTTGTTTTTAAAGGTAGTACACTTATAACCAAAATGTAACTAAATTATTAAAAATAATATCATATAACAATGTTGGAGCAACATCAATATTATTGTCACCATGAGAGAACAGCTGAAATTATAAATAGCTATGTAAACAATAAAGTTAAAGACAATGGTAAGACGCAATTATATAGCTATGTAAACAATAAAGTTAAAGACAAGGGTAAGACGCATTTTTTACTACGTTTTTATTAGCTCGCTTTTGTTGGTGAGGCATTGTCCAAGATTTTTTCAAATCTGCCAACGTAAAATTGAACCACTTCTGATAGTCCTAGAGATCTGAAAATTTTACCACATATAGATCTTGGATGACAATGTATTGTATAAAAATTTCAGATTTATCAAATGTACTGTTATTAAATTATTGAACTTTTAAGTTTATCTATAGTCTATATAAAAGCATCTATACCGTCGGCTTTTGTTGACATCTGTGAGTTCGCCCCGTGACCATATCACAATGTTTTTAAAACGTTAGGCGGGCGCTTGTGAGGTGTTTTGTAAAATAAATAGAGGTAAAAAAATATTTTTAAAAACCAGGTTGTTATAAGTGGACTAAAAAGAATAAAATAAATAGAAGTAATTTTTTTTTAAAAACCACGTTTTTACAAGCGGACTAAAAAGAAGAAAATAATTAAAAACTTATTAGTTCAAGTACTTCGATTTAATATGACTAAAAACGTGGGGTTTATTAAAAAATGCAATACAAATTTGTATTTGTAACCATAGTGGTTTCTTTATGTATTTATGCGTCATAAAAATGTGGAGGGAGGAGATTCAGTTAAATATTATTATGAAAATAAACATGTACAATGAAATATAATATCAACAATATGGGGGTAATATAAGAATTTGTTTTTGGCCATGTAAAGAAGAGAAATAATTCTTTTTCTTAAAAAACTTTCTGTAATCATCTCGTAGGTCAATAAAATTAAAATTCCGGTCAGCCTCGCACCACAATGCTATTGTTTAGAAGGTGTTATGAAGTGTTTAGGCTTTACATTAAATTACACAACCTCTCAGGGGTACGCCCCTTAACTTCGATTCCTACAATAAAGGACACTATGCCAATGAAATGTTTAAGATTTTTCTATTCCCCCATATTCACAGTCACACAAAAAGTTAAATCAAAACAATGTAACTGGTTGATGCTATTTCTAGAATGTAGTTGTTTGAAGAAATTTGTAACATATCAGTTCATAGAAAATGTGTAAACTTTTTCATTATTCTCTTTAGATATGGTAGAAAGTAGTTTAGTGTGTCATATTTTACTTTAAACTGTATGTTTTTGGTCACAGAGAGAAACTGTTTACTTTACAATAACCATCAAAGTGGATCACGAAAGTTAGCTAGAGAGACAGCAAGTATCTTCTTCACGATGGGATATCAAACGGTAGTTTAAATTATTGTACTCATTTTAAGCGTTGCTTATGTTCTTGGACTTATTTCTATGTCGCAAAAAACATAAATTATGTTTTTTTCCTGAAGATTCTAAAAGTCATCTGGCATGTATATAAGATTGTCCATAAATCAAATTTCCCGTTTACATTCAACATAAAACATAACATTAAAACTACATCTTAAATGAGTTGGTGAAAGTTATATATCATTACATCTAGAATAATTCTGTTTTTCCATTGAAACTGCTTCCTCCAAGTTTGTAATGTTTCTAACATAGCAATGTTATGTGTATCATGTTTACGTACAAACTTTCTAACATTGTTAGTTTAAAGTGTTAGAGATTATAACAGAATAGGGAACTGCTTCATTTAACTCAAACAATTAGTAGATAGACAAAATCTTACTACCGGGTAGGGAAAATCTTTCTTTGTTTATTCACCAATTAATTAATAGACCATCATCTAACTACCAGGTTGTGACCTACGTCATTTAACTTTACCAATTAGAACATAGATCGAAGTCTTACAATCACAGTAGAAAGTTGATTAATTAAAAAAAAACACAAAAAAACTTAGGAAGCAAGATTAAAAAAAGAAAACAAGTTATATATATATTTTAACAGTGTGCGGCAGCATATCAAGTCTTGTGTTGATCATGGATTGTTACTTATACTAATTGAAAAACATGAGGTGGTGCTTTTCTTTGGGTTGAGCATGTGTAAAATATCTGGGATGACATCATTATTAACAGAATCAAAATAAAAGTATAACTTAGAATTCTTGTAGATAAAACACTGAAATTTGGTGTCATCCAATATTTTGTTATTACTACTTATAAACTAGAACTGGTGTTAGAAAATATTACTTCTTAAGGCAAATGTATAAACATTTTTTTTTAAATAACGGAAAGTATGAAATTTGCATGTGTCATTTTGATCTACAAGAATCTGTCTATCTCCTGAAAAGACGTGACATTGCCATTAGTCTATCTCCTGACAAGACGTGACATTGCCATCAGTCTAAATCCTGACAAGACGTGATATTGCAATCAATGAATTCAGTTTTATTCTTGCACCTAAGTTTGATGACGAAATGTTGAACATATTATTGAGTTTATCATGTTATAATGTTGTCAGAAATGTTTATAATTTAAAAAAAAATATTACATTTGAACTAAATATGATATAATAAAATAACATAAAATAGGTACTTCCTCCTTTTTCCTACATCCTGTGTCCTTGTTTGTTTTTGTTTTTCCTTTCATTTTATTTTACATGAATATTTTACATTATTTTATGATATAACCTGTTTTAAGAATTTAAATATATGTAAGTACCTATTTTATGTTATTGTACTGATGAAGGCATTAGCCGAAACGTCTATTGTCGTTTTAGTTTAAAATAAAGCTCAAATTTATTGTTTTAATTGCACAATTTGTTTGTGTATTTTGTATTTTATTTAAAAGCTTTATCGCAGTCCCATTCTGTATGATATTTTCAAATAAGTAAGACGGCGTTATTTTGAGAGCGTTAGGACGTCATGTTTGTTTATGTTTTAGCATGTCTAGGTTTTTTCTTTTGGATCTAGGTTTATTTTGACTGTTGGCTTTGTTTTTCCAAAAATTGTCACTGGCAGCACTGCTTTTAATAGTTTACTTTTTTCAATTTCTTAGTTCTGCTATTTGTAATCTTTTTCATCTTTAAAAACTTCGACATTTTCTTTCCAATCCATCTTTTCCTTCCGGACAGTCTAAAGTCCAAAATATCAAGTGCACTATTAAAGGTAAATTGATCTCCAACCTAACAAAAATGTGCAGTTGTTTTAATCACGAATCTTTTATCACGCCACGTGTAAGTAGTTGCTTGTTGCTAGTGCATTTTCTATATGTATAAATTTCATTTCTTGAATTTTATTGTTTTTAATAAACGGCTTAATCTTTTCAAAAATAATTTTCAGTGTGACACGCAAATGATATAAGTCGTTTTACAAATCTTAGATTAAATTTTAAGTTTGATAATTTGCCTGCCCATCAAACTCTTTTTATATGATTGCAATAGTTGACTAACAATAATTGGACTTAAAATTTAACCTGAATGATTAGCTTAACTTTTGCCAAAAACATAGTAACAGTGACTAAGCTAGTGCCACCAATGCTTGGGAGATCTTATTAACGTACGTTCCTAGAAATGACAAGTAACCCATAAAAGGTCACAATGGTTTCTCTCTAAAAACTTATAAATGTGCCCCTCTATATACTTAAAAATGCGCCCCTATATATACTTATAAATGTGCCCCTCTATATACTTATAAATGTGCACCTATATATACTTATAAATGTGCCCCTCTATATACTTAAAAATGCGCCCCTCTATATACTTATAAATGTACCATCCATTAGCCTCACTGTTACTCATTGCATATGTTTCCCATCTATAATACATTTTCTTCTTAGCAAGCCCCGTGAGTTCTTTTTAATCTATCTTTTCCTTTGTGGCAATTTATGAAAGTAGTCGCTCCTAAACAATCGCACGTACTGTTGAATCAACTAAACTAGAGTACACAATTTTATAATGTTTTACACAGTATTGTAAAATAGATTTAGGTAGCGAAGAATTGTATAGATATTTGATGCGTCTTTATATCAATACATTATAATATTATGACATTTAATACAAGCATTAAAAGAAATGGCAACGTTATATATGTCTATATAAAACATATTTAAAAGATGCTGCACACATTTAAATCAAAGAATCTCCTACCTAACGAATGTTTGTCAATGTTTGGACCACTGATCACTTCAACATACAAATAATGGAGTTTGCCGTGGCTTTTCGTATTGACACATTTAGTTTTACCCATTTAAGTGAAACAGCCTTTCTCGGTTTTGTATATTTAAAAAAATATGATATATAGCATTGTCACAGTGTTATAATCCCGTATGAAGAAAATAACAAAATTTAACGTTTATTTTTTTTTCATTTTGTTGAACTGATAACAGATAGCGTGCTGTTATGTAAAGCATTCATACATTCTAGTAGAAAATATAACATTTATTAATAACTATGAACTAATTAATAATAACATTAATGTTTATAATGTACATTTAATTTTACTGACTATTTTAAGAACTTACGATTTAAAACTAATATCAATATACATCATTTGCAATGTACATCCTGTCCGTGACGTTACTAATTTTAGAAAGCAGCGCACCAAATTTCTACACCAAAAAATAACTCTTTTCGAACGTCCCTCATAAAATTGTGCAACATGAAAATAAATGAATAAAATAAAAATAAATAAAATAAATGAAAGTTCTGTATTATATTATGTTTTATTCTGATGTTTATTTTTTTCAAAATAAATAGATTTCAGCTGAAATGTATTTATTTTGAAAACTTCCGTCATTTTTGATGGGTAATACATTAGTTGAAATATAAATCGCCAAAAATATGCATAACGCGCGTCCTCACTACTACTATGTGTCACAAATACAAATAAATCGGTAGTCTACTGCTATCTTCCCTATGCCTAGGGAAATACTGTAGACAAATATTATATATTCTATCTAAATTATGGAAAAAATCAAACTAAATTCAGTTTTATTTTTGCACTGTATAATTTTAAATAATATGATACATTCAATTTAATCCATCCTATTTCTATTTAAACGTTCATTCTATCATTCAAATCTACAAAAAGAAAATCTATGCATAGTTCAACGACAGGAAAAGACAATTTGAACAACGTATGTTACAACGTAGCCAACATGAACCTGCCTTAGGGACATACTTGTTGAACGTTAAAAAAACAAATAAATAAATAACATACTCTTTAATTATTAGAATATAACTGCATTGCACTTCTCAAATTTTTGTAAAACCCTCCGCATTATGACATCCAAATGATTGCATCACCTGCTGTATGTGGTTTTTTTCATTATATTGACGTTGAGCTTAACGATTATTTTGTATCATTCAGAGATGTGCTGGCTAAATATGGCATTGTCTTCTTAATTAATAAAGCAAAAAAAATCATTCTTTCAAAAACTCATTAAAATGTCTTCTTTAGTTAATTTCTCTATTAATCTATGTTCACTTCTTAATGGTATGTATTTAATATTAAAATGGTCTCAAGTTTAATTCGTTCGTGCAATTAGTAAGTTCTCGGGGAAAGTTTAACAAATAACAAATCTCAATTTCCCGAAAAAGTATTTCTAGTAAAATATCTCTCATGTGTACGATCTCATGTTGTAGCATCTCTAATATTATAATGGTAAAATTCAGGGCTAAATAAGGTCATTATGAATTTCACTTAAACTAACATCTCTAATATTATAATGGTAAAATTCAGGGCTAAATAAGGTCATTATGAATTTCACTTAAACTAACATCTCTAATATTATATTGGTTGTGACGAAATTTATGCACCTCCAATTTAATGCTACACCTTAATACATAAACAATGTAAGGGAATGAACTCTGATTAATTGAAATACCAAAATGCAAGCAGCGGAAGTTAGTAATTAGTCAAATACGGGGTACTCATTTTTAAAACCACGGCCAACGGACCGTGAGTAACATCCAATCAGAAAGTAATTGAATTCTACGTCATCTGAAGGTTATAAATACTAGAACAGATGAGAATTTCGTCCTTTTCCTGCCAAGATCTCACTGAACTTGATCACCGACATAGTGAATACATACTCAATTTAACGGACTTGGTATTTCATTCTTGAATTGGAAAGGCCAACTTTTCTAAAACAGCACCGACCGGTTCCTGGTGTTCGGTAAATCCAGTGATCTGCTTGACCCACTACACAGGCGTGTAGAATCCTGGCCCGACCATACACCAGGAGGAATCGTTGTGACGTGGAGACAAGGCTTAGACAGATCATCCTTGACTGTGTATGGCCTACTCTACAGACATCAAACTACAACCAGTTGAGTACATACTAGTATTCTTCTGAAGCCAATTAGTCACACAATTGTACTGATTGAAGCCAATTCGACACCATATACTATTGTGCAAATTGAAGCCCGCCACAAGTATCATATACTTAGCCGATGCCAATATGACATGCGATGTCAATTGAAGTCGTCTGAAAATAGGCGAAGTTGTATTCCCTTATTAGGAAGATAATGTGATTATCAACAGAAAATAACAGAAATCGTCGAACCCAGCAGACTCCAGAGGGTACAGTAATACAACAAGTTGACGCAGAGAATTACACTCGATCAGGCATCCCCTGTGAACCAACCATCGCAGACAATGTTGGAAGTATGATTCAACAACGGGCATCAAGTCCAGTGTAACAACCAGTAGAAGAGAGTTGTGCTATTAATCAGCGGGACTCCTAGGATTCTAATGACAATATACGTATATTATCAATGAACATTAAGTTGGGACAACGCCTGATGATGATAATGCTATATTAGAAGGGACTATTGCTAGATTATATTACATTATTAAGTGATCGATATATTAGAAGGGATTATAGTTGGACTATCTTGGATCATTGAGTAATTTATTTATAAGAATTCATTTGCAAGTCTGATATTTAAATGTAATTAAATTTCATTAATTTAATTTAAACTACTTGGTTTGTTATATGTCAATTGTGTTGAGGTAGTTAAAGGTATCCTTGTGGATAAGGATCGATCCGTGTGATCATTTATAATATACCTCTAGACTACTCAGTCATTTATTATATACATTAAACATCTTTATCGCCACAGCGGCACCCGCCGTTCCGTTTATATTACATAAAAAAACAAAATTACATCATTAATAACAAGAAAGTTTTTAAAAAATATCATTTTGAGAAGTAAACTAGTAAACTAAAAATTATAAATAATATTAATGTAAGTGCAGTAACAAATGTTCTAAGAACATCAATATTGTTGTAACCATGATAGAATCTTGCAATAACCATAACATTTTTATCTATGTCAAAAACGGAGGCTATGTTCATTTTTTCCCATGAATGTACTATTTGTATAAACGTTATTATATTTATAAATAGCCGAAACTAATGAAGACGGGTTTAAGGGAATGCTAGCAAGTCTTTGACAATTTATCCCTAATTATAGAGATCGAAGTTAAGTGGCGGGCCACTTGGATAAAATAAAACGTCTTCCATACGACAAAGATGAGGAACGTGCTTTGTACCTAGTATAAATAATAACGCAAACAGATATATAATAGCCATTAAATGGAATTCATAATTTTTAAACTTTTTTATATAAATACGATTTTTAAATTTGAATATTTCTTGTAGTTTTATATTTATGTACGTGTATTTAATTTACATAGAATAAATCATTTATAAAACATAAGTTATTAATGTTATGTCTCATGGATTTTAAATTACATTTTAATGGATATTTTTCAATTACGATTTTCACATTCTTCATATTTTCTGTTTTGTATACACAAAGTCTAATTAAATAAATACGCACCATGCTGTGTTGTGCGTCATAAATGGGAAACACAATTTTAATAAACACCCGAAGTGATTAGTGTAATTCGTAAATATAACGTGTTGTCCAAAATTTGCCTTTGTCTTCTTGTTTGTCGTTAAAGAATACGTTTTTGGTGTGTATATTTTTTTAAAAATTGACACTATCGAATGTATATAATATTTTATGGTAGACAGCATACATCATACACGCACTAGTGATATACCAGAGTTTTTTTAGCACATTTAGTTAATAAAAAAATGTTGAATCTCTAATGGCACAGTCCACTTCTCACTTAAAACATTAAAATTAATCCCCATCCTTCATCAATATCAAATATTTTGCCACTTTTAAGACGTTTAAGACGATTGTTACAATTATTTAAGTCACTTTAAGGACCTTTCCTAACTTATCTTTACAACAGCTGTTAACGTTTACAGTAGGCTTTAGTCGTTTTATAGAACATGTAGGAATACAACTGTGAATTTAGTTTTTATGTTCAAAATGCATGATTAAATATGAAATTCTATATCTACTACAATATCACACAGCCATTCTTTTGTAGGCGGATAAAAATTATATGTAAATTTTTTATGTCATTGTTATAGATGTTTTTATGAACAGACTATTTAATATTGAGAAGGAAGAAAACAGCGGCTTCCATTTTTTTTCATTATTTAGAAACAATTACTGGTGTAGGGTATGTATGAGACTTATTGAGAAATAATGTATGAACGGGAAACGGGATCCAACAAAAAAAAATGCATACCTATTTAGAAATTGTCTTTTTTGTCTGAGAATGGTAAATTTAAATAGTGTTAGTTAAAGAGACAAGGATAGAAAAAGATTAAATGTCATTTCCTAATTCAACTTTCTATATGAACATTCAAACTATTGATTGCGTTGCATTATTTGATTACAAGACTTTATATTGAATCTATTTTATTGCCTAAAAAACGTTTCGCAAATTATATTGCAAGCATATTTCAATACGACTGTGTTAGCTTCTTTAATTTCTCTTGGAAATTATATTAATTTTACAACATTAATAATTTATTTTCATTGGCCACTTGATAGAATTATCTATTGACTTTTTTAAAAATTTAATTACTTTCAATAGATATTGGATTAACTCCACCGTAGCCGGTCCCAAGCCTGGGTGAGAGCGGATGAGGGTTGTCCGAAGGGCTAGCACCCCATCCCGTAAAAAAAGCCATTGCTGCAGAAACACGAACAAAGTTAAAATTGGAAACACAGACCTTTGAAAGGATGGTTCTTTTAACAGAGAACTAATGAAGCTGGGTGGCCAAAGCCACCGGAAACCAACCGGCATACAACCATCCTCTCCACTAGGACCATCACCAGCTTAGGAACATGGAACGTAAGGACCATGTTCGAAGCTGGAAAAACTTCCCAAGTTGCTGCCGAAATGACAAGGTACAAGCTAACCATCTTGTGGGGAAAGTGAGTCCCGATGGACTGGCTCAGGTCAGATGAGGCTCACCACAGGAGAACTGCTACTTTAGTCAGGCCATGATTAAGAGAATGCGGCCCACAACCAAGGAGTAGCCCTCATAATTTCTAAAACTGCACAGAACGACCTTATAGGGTGGGAAGCCCATGGTCCCTGGATAATCACCGCAAGATTTAGGACAAACAAACGTGAATTCAATGTGGATCTTCTTCGGGTATATGCTCCTACCAACGACAGTAAAGAAGAGGACAAAGAGGAGTTCTACAACAGACTGAGAACCCTTATCCAAAAGTGTCATGTGAGCAATGTGGTTATACTCTTGGGTGTCGTAAATGCGAAAATAGGCAACAACAATAAGTGATATGAAGATTGCATTGGAAAACATGGCCTGGGTGAGATGAATGATAATGGTGAAAGACTAGCAGAATCTGTGTGCTGCTGATGGACTGGTCATCGG